>JARACL010000105.1:0-21000 GCA_029948455.1 Solanum rostratum | reverse complement strand
ACCTTGGCCACAAAATAATAAGCCAGCATATTATCTCAGCTCCCTGGTAGAAACCTCGACCAAACATCAATCGGTAAAGACCTCGACCATCAATCCACATATTACCTTACTCATCCCAAGGTCATAGCCATCATAAGTACCAATGCACAAATAATAGTGAATGCAATATGCATGCTCTCAATTTTATCACAGTATTAATATCATAATGATTTTAATAATATCACAATCTAAATATCATCAGGATCTCTATATTAATCATATCTCACTATAAGTGCTATCTCGACATCAATATCAAATAATTGACAAGATCTCATGTATTAAGATTTCATAATTAATTCACAAGTCAAGATTTTACCACATGAACAATTACTCAATCTGTAATCTAATAATCAAAGCCTAAGAAGATAGAATTCTACCCGGAAAGCGGCACCTTAACTTAATAGCTCCATTTCTTAATCCTGAGTGGAAGGTACGCTCAGCCGTTGATACATTGCTCTTTCTTAATCCTTACGTCCAGGGATAATGAGTCGGTTGGCTCTTAATGTATAGATTCTCTCGGGGTAAGCGATAAGAGTACACTAGCTTGTGTGGTAGCGGGTGAACTAAGGATCAATGAACGGATTAGATTAACCAACCCAAGTTGGCTTCAGTCATTATGTATTGAACATAAGCAAGAGCCTCAGTAATCGTCGGACGATAATAAAATGTCAAAAAGTATTCATGCTTGGAGATAATTACCAATTTGAAGGTTTGATTCCATACACATAAAAGCATACAAGGTTCAAGCATACTTAATAAAAGGTTAGAAGTCCACTTGTCATAGAAAATGTCTCCAATCTAGTTAAATCTACAACTTTTCCCCTTCCACAATAATCCAAATTACCACAATCTATTCAAATATATCATCACAATCACATAATGAAACTAATAACATTAAAATCAGTCAATTTGAGTGAAAAAGTAAAATGATCAAAAATATCATGTCAGAAAAAGTAATTGGAAATCTAAAATTTAATATATGAAAAGGCGCTCCAAGTAATAAGGATTTTAACAATGAAAATGGCTTTGAAAATAAAGTTAAAATGAGGGATAAATCATCAATTTAACAATCAAAGTCTGAATCCCTAAATTAATTAAATACTGTCATGCCCTAAGACCCATTAAGGCGGACTGACATCTGTTGCCGACAAGGCTCGAGAGAACCGACATAAAACCATACACTTTCTATGAACATTATAAGAGGTTTCCATATTCAACATTCTTTCAAAGAGTAAGCAGTATTAACAAGCCAAAGGAAATGCATAAGACTAGGCCGTTGGAGCCACGATGTTTGAAGTACGATACTTTCCCACAGTTTACTTTACATAGTCTACAAAGCCTCTAGGTAAGGAACAATATCTATATGTGTCAGGATAGGCCCCACCTCATGACCAACTATTCAATACAAAAGATAAGTCTAGACACACAAAGCCCCAAAGCAACCTAGAGCTCAATAACAATAGCTGGAAATCCTGTATTACTACAGGGAGACCTATTAGCTCCTGTACCTGTAGCATGAAATGCAGGTCCCCCGGAAGGGACGTCTGTACGAGATAATGTACTTAATATATAAGGAAGTAAATATTGTATATGAAATAAGAACTCAAATGAAATCACACACTGGCGTGTAAGGATAAAAAGACCACCCTTAGTCATACTATGGAATCATGTACTTTATGTCTTTTTATTACTTTACCCTTCTTTACTGTATTATTTGTGCACAATATATCATGTAAATGACTAGCGGATCAGTGGTAAATAAATATTGTGATCGATCCATCCTAGCCTTTCCTTTCGCCCCTGGGATACCCCAAGTAATATGGGATCGACCTATGCTAGGTGATTCTTCCACCCCTAGGGTACCACCCATTAATAAGCAACTTTGAGTTATCTTTTAGAGATGTAGGAATATAGACATGACATGTGACATATAAACAACCACACAACATAGTACCACAATGTAAGGAGAGTTACACAACTAATGAAACGTGTAGGAGATTAAACAACACATGGACTTTATTTGGTAAAAAGGAACTCATGTATCTTCGGTATCCAAGTATGTATGCAGATTTGACAATAGCTATGTATGGGAACATATGAACATGGTAAAGAGTGGAGACACGGTTATTAGTTATGTCGGGGTCGGTAAGTGCCTTTATTACAAAGGAAGAAAGTAACTTTCATGCCACGTAATAGGAAACCAAGTAGCCTTACATACCTCGTTGCACTATGTCATTATTACATCAAAGTAGTATCCTTTTCCTCCAAATACTTATCTACAATACAGTAGGTGAGAAAAATAGTATTAGCAGCTAATAAACACATCTTGGTAGTCCAATTCCACCTAAAAATAATATCCAGCAAACTCGTAATTAGCAACCAAAGAGTATTCTTTTAACATTTCCACTCTTAAATGTATTTTCTAATACACATTCTCATATACATATCATAGCCAGCTTGTTTTTGTCCCATAACAGTGTTACGACAGCTCAAAAAGTACAATATACAACAATTCTACACAACACGCAAGTAGGCAAAGTAACATTACGACCTTTTGCTACATTTCGATGTCAACCATCCCCAATCTGTTTCAGTCCTCAACAAAACTGTCCTCAACATATTTATACAAAAAACAGTCCTAAAACATTCTTAAAACAACCCCCAAGTAGATGGAAAACATGTGGCAACAATTCTAGATATTCAGTCCATATATTCTTACTAAGAGTGCAATTATGATTTCATATAAGAACTCATTTTCGCGGAAGATAAAAATGGTCCAGCAGCATTCTTATATCACTACAGAACCAAGCCTTGTTAAAAACATAAATATTACTTCATAATCCAGACAACAAAAAAGAGAAAAGTGTCTTAATAAACAAGGAAAGTGGACAACAATCTTTGGAACACATGTTGTCCCAAATTCCTGCACAAGTACAACTAGCATACTCTTCATGTTTTTCATGGAAATATTATACCAAACCATAGGTATTTTAACTTACCTTATCCCTCCTTAGGTGCTCTTCAAGAACCCTAAAGGTGTGCTTTGGCTGCTTTACAAAGTGAACAGAGAGCAAGGAGAAACTTGGAAAGAAATCTGGTTTTTGGCTTTATGGCTTTGTATAAATAGTTTTTGGCTTTGTGGCTTTGTATAAATGACTTGAAATTTTTGCTTTTCATCCCTTTTATAGGGCCACTTATGGCTGACTTTCTTTTGCATTTCAAGTCTTATTTTATTAAGGTGGTGATGCAGCAACTTGGCCCTTTTACTTGGGCCTTATTAGGCTTCAATTGGATGGGCTTTGCTGCAAATATTTCTCTTTTACACCACTTAGTTTGGGACCTATTTGTGAGTTGGGTTGTGAATGTAATTTGGCATTTTCATATTCATCTTGTGCTGCAAATGTTGTCCCTTTATGATTCTAAACCATGGGCCCAAATGACATCCTTAACTTAGGGTTTATTCTTTATCGGACTTGAACAAATTCAGTGTTGGGCCTTATCTCCGTCTACCTAGCCTATTTAAGCTAAGCACGTAGGTGACTCACCTGTTAGCTTCCTAAGTCAAACAAGCACCTCACATTCTTTCACTTTGTTTAAGGCTGCTCTCCCCAATTTGACTTAAAACATACATACACTCGATCATCTTGAGCATTAGACGTACATATAGCCCTCTAATCTGTAATTCAAGCACTTTTAAAAATGTGTGCTGATTTGACCCCGCCAGATCATGTTTCATATGCATTGGACTAGTAAATGTAAGATGTGGGGTGTTACAGAAACCCCAATTTCTAAGTTAAAAAACACAATTTAATCAATGAAAATTTAAGAAATGGGATAGAAAAAGGTTACCCAATAGATTTTCCATGAAAACGTTGAAAATATTCTTTAAAACGAAGCTTGGAAGTTTGAAAAAGGTGAAACTTAACAAAACCTGTCACTTAAAATAAGTCACAGTTCAGGTACACATTTAACAATTTGCTAATGCCGATGTCATCAGGCACTGACCCTTTGCAAACGCAGAGGTCAAGACTACCTCAACTCCATGAACATGGATCCGCCATCCGCGAATGCGGAGGTCTAACCACTTGACCTCCACAAATGCGAAACGTAAGGCATGAATGTGGAGAACAAAATAAATAGCACCAGATATCAGCAAAATCAGTAATAACAACTCGACAAAATAATGAAATAAGCCCTCCAGATTCGTTCGAAACCCCATGAACACAAACCAAACATGGAACCCTACAAGAAATGGCATTCCAAACTGTCAAAATTCAGCTTTGAGACTAGAAATATTTATTGAGGGAAAATTTGTCTTGGGTGTATCATGTATATTCCTAAGAAACTTTTTATTTACTGTTCTGGTCTTTATCTGATGTTTTCAATCTTCTGATTTCCAGGAAGTCCAAAACATCCTCTCTATTGTTGTCACGTGGGCAAAATAGAGGTGTATATTTTCCATTTTTTAAGAGGAATTGTGTCCCGGACGCTTTTGAGTAAAAGTAGATGCCTTTCTTTGAAATCCCTTTAGATGAATGGCTCTTTGAGTTATTCAAATGTATTCCCGATGGCCAATAGAAAAGTGCTTGTGCTTGTGTTTCCAAGTGCCACCATACCCTTTTAAGCAACATCCCAGGGATGACACATTTGCCTCTGAGCCTAATGGTGTAGATGGTGAGGGCTATCTACCTAGGTGCCTTGTTGATAGGAAAGCCACATATATCAAACTTGCTGCTGTTGCTGATGGAACTACAAATTGTGGAGGTGTAGCTAGGCTATTTATTCAGGGAAATAACCTTCAGTGTGGTGTTATTGATACTGGTCTGAAGGATATCATTCAAGGTTGCTCTACTATCAAAGATCTTTCCTTGTTGAATGTGTCTTCTATTGAAGATGAAGGATTATTTGAGATTGCTCAAAGGTGTCATCTGTTAGGGGAGCATGATATTTTCTTATGCCCAATAATTGCTGGCATGTCTTTGTTGGACATCGCAAGGAACTTCCCTCATCTAAACTCTTTATCCAATCACAATTGTCCTGGAGTAAGCAATTACCATTGTTGATGTAGATAGACTATGCCACATTCGGACTCATCTGGAGCTGAGTGGGCTTCATGTTATAACTGATGAGGGGCTCTTCCCTTTTGTTTAGAGCTGTGTAGATAATTTGGTGGCAGTGAATTTAAGCCGGTGTGTGAATGTTACAGACATATTGATTTCAGCATAGTTGAGCTGCATGGGGGATCTCTGAAGTCTCTGATTGTTGACGGTCACAGACATGTTACTGATGCAACCTAGTAGAATTTCAAACTCTTGTCGGATGCTTACTAAACTTGATGTTTTTAAGTGTTGAATAACTGATTTAGGGATTAGAAATTTTCCAAGTGCTATACAACTCCATTTGTGGATCCTCTCACTGTCCAGTTGCATTTCAGTGTGGACAATAGCTTACCCTTTTTGGCCAATATAGTTCAGGACCTTCAGAGCTCAAACATACTAGTGTCCTGGAATAAGCTCTCGAACTATTGATGCACTTGTAGAGGAAACCAGAGTTGTGATATCATTTACTAATTATATGTAGATTATGATTTAGACCTTGTACAGTTTTGCACGTTGGCTGTGGCGAATATGGGCCTATTGAAGTTTTTTCAGGATTGCGGCAATATGTTGTTTTTGAGTGCAACAACTTGAGTTTTTTGATTAATATGGTCCTGGCTCCTTCTTCCAGTAGTTTTTTTTTAGCTTTTACCATTGCAATGATGAGAAAATCCTGCTACGGTAGAAGCTCTTTATGTTTCTTATTTAGTTTTAGGTTATTCAAAATCATCCATGACGTTCAACTTTAATGTTTTGCTTGAGATGATTTGGTCATGTTTGGGTCTTGAATCATCGGTAAGTTTGGTTTGGGAAGCTGTTCGATTTTGTGCCTTACCGTTTAGGTTGCCTCTTCTTTTCTAGTTATGCAGGCCTTGTCTTGCCCCATGCATTTGTGCCTTTTTATAATGATGGAATGAATTTAAACTTTTCCTCTTGATGCCATTGCAAATATGACTCATTGGGTATGATCATTTCAAAGTCATTGAGATATTGAGATTTTTTAGAAAATGTGAATATATATAATATTATATAGCTGATTTTTGGGATTTAAATTTTTAGTTAGCTTCATGTAATATGAGGTAACCATTTCATGGGGGTCTCACGTCTTCCTTTCAACAATTTTGCACCCCCAACAGCACATTGTTAGCAGTTCTGCCTAATCCATTTGTACTCATTCAATACAATCGATTTAATTTCTAACTTGGTGTGTATGAAGCTTAAAGATAGATCATTGAATCCCAAGAAACATAGATCATAACTGCTTTAAGCTATCGCACACTATATTTTTTCAATGAAGATTGATGAATCCAACTCAAGTGACAATTCACATGTTTGGTTTGTACCCCGTAGATCTTAAATTGAAATAATATTATGGCTATGATTATTTTGATGACCCGACTTCTCAGGTCCTGATGGCACCTGTTAGATCCCTCCTAAAGGAAACCAACTCAATGCCCACGTCACCTGCCCTGAAGCACTAATGATAAAGATACTAGCAACATATAAGTATAGCCACTACAACCTACCTAGGAACTGGAAGTCATTGTACAGAGCTACTACAGACTTAAATTAAACTATACAACTCTACATTCATAACAAGAGTATCCGAAATTGGATAAAAAAATGGGGGAGAAAATGGTATTTTAATGTTGTTTGTACGTTTGTTACATTTTCTTGAAACCTTCCAGATCTATACGTGATTTTCCTTTTTTTTTCCTTTTTAGACCGCCTGCCACGTGGCAGCTCATGGCTGGGCCACGTCACCTGCCGCCTTTGACATTCAGCAACCGCTAAAACTTAATTTCGATGTTCCTATCTCATTCATAGTCAAAACATACAATTCAAATGTGAAGTCTTATCGAAAATGGCATTTTGGATTCAATGGTATTGTCAAAATTCCCATCGGAGGTCATTTTATTCCAATGTGGGTCCTATTTTCCAATATCAGGATCTATCGAAGGGACCAAAACACAGCTGGAAGCTCTAGGAACAGATTGGAAGGCTTTCCCAGGCCAAACTTGATGTTTTGGTTCCAAAAGATCAGTCAGAATTCTCATTTGTGACATGTTTCTTAAGGACGTTGACTAAAGCAACTATTAACCAAACCGAAGGCTAAATTTGCAAAACTCGATATAATATTAGTGAACATGTTCCTAGCCTAATTAGGAAATTTAAAAGTAGATGGAATGGTCAAAAATCCACTCTAAGGTCATTTACTCGGACTTTACCTGAAAATTCATTTTATGGTTATAATCCCTCATTTAACTTGAAAAACTGCATAAATATCAAATAATTCACCCAATACCAAACAATCAGTGTCAATAAGTCACAGATAGATTGAGGTCACTATGTAAATACTCAAACTGATAAAATATTCATAGAACTATAGAAATGACCTGGAGGGTCATTACAACATCCCCACTAATAGAACTTTCTTTCGCGAAAGTAAGAATGATGATGTTCCTGAAGACTTCCATCCGAACCACATAGGGATCCTAACCCAGCACTTATAGTAGATAGTTAATCGATCAATCTTAAGCATGCTCAACATTAAACAACAATTTTAGCTGCCCCTGTTAATCGAAAATATAATAGCCCATGCGTATGCAAATGAGAATTAGTATACCGATCTATAAGGGATCTTTAGAAGTTCAACCCCATAGCCAAAAAACTCAATCCACTAACACATAACAGGACATCAAAAGGCTAACTATACTTGCCTTCAATACCTAACCAATCACGATTATCCCAAACTGTAGCCATATTCCACATACATAGACATTACCTTGTTTCCTATTTCCTTATGCAATTACAACTTAACCCAAATAGCTTTCCGGCTCTTAGGATCAAACCATCCAACTGGAGTACGGCATCGATAACCACACACTAGAAACAAGTCAATCTAATCCTCAAGGCAACCTGACAAAATGATCAACATCCCCATTGAAAAAAATAACTAGGAATCCAGACAACACAATCCCAGCCAACTAACAATTACAACAAGTCTCAAGGGGAGAGTGGTCGGCAGCTTAGTTGATAATCTAACAATATCCCATCCAACAATAGACAACCCAACTAAGCCCTCGGGCATAACATTCTCATAATCCAGTCACCAAGTAATCTGGAGAACTTCATATCAACAGAATCCTCAAAATAGGATCATAACCATAGAGGCACAAGGTGTAGCCAGGGGTATAAATGACAACCAACCTTTTAAATATTATGTAACTCTCGTATCAGACTACCCAATCTAGTAGTCACGCAACAAAAGGATCATATGGATAGGTCATAGGGTTTAGGCTAACATTTAGTCGCTAGTAGGGTATAGTCATAACATAAGTGATAGTTATTTAGAATCCTACCAATTATAGAATACTCATTCGTATTGGGAAGCCCAACGAGACAGACCAGTGGTCATATATTCTAATACGAATGTACAGAGACCATTAATGTTTAGTATTACCTTAGTCACAACCTCTCTCGCCTATATAATCTTTAGCCGAAGTATTCACAGCCCGCATAACCTTTAAACAAAAACTAACATACAAGTATCAGTGTTGCAAAGTCCCAACCTCAACAACATATGCCATAGTTCCATACATAGTCATCTCCAGACAAGTAACAAATTACGAAGCCTATCTCTGGGGCTCTCACAATCTCAATGTCTATAGTCTTCCAATACAGCTGGCAAAACAGGAGTCATCCAATCTCTGCCCAACAACCTCTAGGGGCTGCTTCTTGTTTGGGACGGATGATGTAACACTACCCCTATCCGGAGTCTGCCCTTTACGTAGAACATGTACGAAAGGGCGAATCAAATCAGATTTTAAGAAGTCAACAGACCATCGGCGATATCAAACGACAAAAATCAATAACACAAGAAGTTTCTAAAACATCCCATAGCCTCGTAGAGATAAGTCACAAATGTCTCCGTATCTATCCACTAGAATCTACTCTATGGTAGCTTTGTATCAAAGAGATAAACAAACCTTAAGCTCTGATATCACCTTTTCACAACCCGACTTCTCAAATTATGATGGTGTTTGTCAGATCCCTCCTATAGGCAAGCCAACCCTATGCCCACAACACCAGCCCTGAATCACTAAAAGATACTAGCAACATATAAGTATAGTTAAAACAACCTACCCAAGATCTGAAAGTCACCTGTACAGAGCTATTATAGACTCAAACCAAAATATACATATCTACATACATAACCAAAATAGCCAAAATCATATTAAAAAATGAGGGAGAAAATATTGTTCGAAGGTTGTTCGTACTTTTGTTATGTTTTCTAGAAATTATCCAGATTTATTACATGATTTTTCCTTTTTTTCCTTTAGACCGCTTGCCACGTGGAAACTCATGGCTGGGCCATGTCATCCACCACCTTTGACTTTCAGCAACTGCTCAAACTTAATTTCTATGCTTTGGTCTCATCTGGAGTTGAAAGACATAATTCATATATAAAATCTAATTGGATATAGCATTCTCGATTCAATGATGTAGTCTAAATTCCAATCGGAGGTCATTTTATTCTAATGTGGGGTCCATTTCCCAATATCAAAATCTCTCAAAGGGACCAAAACACACCCGAAAGCCCCGAAACCGAATGAAAGGTTCTCCTAGACCAAACTTGATGTTCCAGATCTAACAGTGCAGTTAGAATTTCCATTTGTGACACGTTACCCAAGGACGCTGACTAAAGTCAACTATTGACCAATTTCGGAGGCCAAATTTGCAAAGCTCAATATAATTACACCAAACATGCTCCTAGCCTAATTTTGCGATTCCATAACTGATGGAAACATCAAAATTCTACTCCGAGGCCATTTTCTAGGACTTTACCTGAATTTTATTTTATGGTTATAATCCCTTGTTTAATTTGAAAACTGCATAAATGTCAAATGATTCACCCAAAGACCGAACATTCAGTGTCAATAACACACAAAATAGACCAAGGTCACAATGCAAACACTCAAACTGATAAAATATTCGTGGAACCAAAGAAATGACCTGGACGGTCATTACAGACGATTGATGAAAATTTATTGCAAATGGGAAAAATAAGTTCCTATATTTAACCTTAAGTTAACTAACAATATATAAGATTATAGCCATACTCTTTTTAACTGAAGAATACTGAGAGGGTTATAATCAATAATTTGAACTATGAAGAATCATTTAAAAGGAGAGAATTTTATCATAACTGGAAGTAAAACTAAATAATAGCATGAAAAGAGATAGATATGATTAGGGTGTCAAAATGTAAAATTTATACATGTAGACTCGTTTCAAGAGAATGAAATGAAAGATGGAGATGTTACCCATATAGTAAAATGGTTGAAGTAGAAAAGTGCTATCGAAAAGTTATATATTGGAAGAATGCGTATGTTTTAGCATAATGCAGGACTTATTTTGCGAGTGTGTAGAGAATTGATATGTATTATCATCATCCTTGAAGTTATATGTAATTTCTAATGCTTAATCCTATGGATAAACTATTTTAGTGATTTCGTCGAAAAATTTAGAACCATTAAAAAGCTTTAAACCATAAAGCTATATCCTTGTTTTTCAACATTTTTTCATCATGAAAACTACATTGTAGGCGGTGAAAAATTATAGAGAATTATATGATACCCTAGTAAATGAAGGAAAGATTAGTTTATAGAGTTTCAAACTTAATCTTGAACGTCCATCAAATAACTATTCTAATATATGAGATTTAATTTTCATTCGTCAGCTTTAGACTTTACATTAAGTAAGTCAACATAAAATAATAAAATGTTAACATTTATTATAAAAACATAAATCCTTGTATTAGATTTCTATTTCAATATACTCTTAGCAATTGAATTAAAATATTATTTTTATAATATTATTTATTATTTATTGACGTTATTTATAATATTTTGATTAAGTAACTAAGCATATATTGAGATAGAAATTGAATGTAAAAATTTATGTGCTTTATAATAAATGCTAGAATTTTATTTTTTAAGTGTGATCCTATTAATGTAAAGTGTACAATTAATGTCCAATGAAAAAGAAATCTTGTATGTTAGATTGGTTATTTGAAGGATGTTCAAAATTAAGTTTGAATCTCTATAAATTCATCCTCTCTTCATTCACTAGGGTTATCATATAATTCTCTTCACTTTTCTGCTGCGACAATTGTGATAAAATAAGGATTGGACAAGGAGGTATCAATCACTCTTTGCGATAATGTCTTCGAGTATATTTATATAACATCTCTCTGTAGTCATATCGACCTCATGTCTGATACTACAACAAAAAAAATCTAGTGTAATTCCATAAAGTAGGATCTGAGGAGGGTACAACACACGTATAGATAAATGTAACAGAAAAAAGTATAATTCGGACACCTTCTGCTAGCCCCAGATCGTTAACTAAGATCGAAAGATTGAACTAAAGAAGATGAAGTTTTGTTATAAGAGAAGACAACTTGAATTGGATTCATATTTTTGGTTAATAACAAATGCCTAATGATCATCCCTATTTATACTTGTGTGGGATGCTTCTAGATATCATTCTACATACATCTACAATAAATATCTAGATATTATTTTCTAAATATATATAAAAAATCTTGATTATTCATCTACTACAAATATCTTCCTAAAATATCATATACTCTAGACTTTCTTGATTTTCCTAAATACAAATATCCAAGATATTAATCTACAAATTATAGAAAGGCTTATTAAATATCTAAGATATTTCAACCTCCAAAAAATCATCTTTATTTTTATAGTACACATATCTTACCAATATCTCATGGAGATAGAGAGATTGTTTCTAAAAGATCAACAACTCAAGCATCTGTCTCAAAAAAGAAAAAAAACAGTGAAGAAAAATATAATGAGTTGATTAGCAACTAATGAAGTGGATGAATATGTGAACTATTATGATCAAATTCAGATAAAGATATAAAATAGGTTGTCTAGTATTTTTAATGTACTTAGAATCTTTGACGATTAAAGTTATACTTATAAAATCAAAAAGATCAAATTTTATTTAAAAGATCAATTTTACCCTTTATCATATTCTATTATAGCATAATCTCAATCCTCACCTTTTATTAATCATCTTATCCTTTATTTGTACAAAAGTATTTTTAATCTAATATAAAAAAAAGGTAAAATAAAAATCTTTTTGCCTAGGACAAAGTTGACCCTTCTTCCTATAAAAACAAGATGAAAAGCTGTGTATAGTAGTTTTTTGAAAAAAGAAGAATGGGGTTAGGGTTAGGGTTAGGAAAAATGGAGAGGGGATTATAATTTGGGGAATCGAACTCTTACCAACAAGGTTTGTGTAGTTGTATTTCAAGCTCTCTTTGAAGGTTTGTATATACCCAACTGTAAGCAAGGAGTATTGTTTTTATTCTTGATTTTCTCATGTTTCCTCTTAAAGCCCATGACTTTTCCTTAATTTTTTTTTAATTCCTAGGGTTCTTAATTTTCATTTTTCGATCTCTTTTCAACTACAAGTTGTTATTGATTGTGAAGAATACTTTTATCATTTCTTAGATAGAGATTGCAAACAAAGCTAACATTTGGGTATTTCTTTATAACTAAATTTACTTGTATGTATTGAAGATGTATAGTCCACGAAAAACATATTTATTGAGGGAAAATTTATCTTGGGTATATCATCTATGTTCCTAAGAAACTTTTATTTGTTAATATTGACTTTCTCTGATGTTTTTAATCTTTTGATTTCCAGGAAGTCGGAAAAAATTCTCTCTGTTGTTGACATGTGGAAAAAATAACTTTGTATATTTTCCTTCTTTGATGAGGACTTGGGTCCCTGTCTCTTTTGAGCAGATGAAGCAGTCTTCCATTGAAATCCTTCCAAATGAATAACTTTGAGATATTCAAACGTCTTCCTGTTGGACAATAGAGAAGTGCTTGTGTTTCCAAGCAGTAGCTTACCCTTTTAATCAACATCATAGGGATAATACATTTGCTTGTGAGCCCAATGGGTATATGGCAAGGGATATCTTACCACGTGCCTTGTTGCTAGGAAAGCCAGAGATATCAGACTTGCTGCCATTGCTTTTGGAATTGCAAATTGTGGAGGTTTAGCTAAGCTATCTATTCGTGGAAAATAACCTTCGGCGTGGTGTGACTGATGCTGGTTCAAGACTATCGCTTAAGCTTGCCCTACTCTCAAAGATCTTTCCTTGTGGAATGTGTCTTTTGTTGGTGATGAAGGATTCTCTGAGATTGCTCATGGGTGTCATCCATTTGACGGTGGATCTTTAGCTATTGCCATAGCTAATGTCTCTGGCTACTCTATTCTTTTTGGCCTTGCTATAGTTATGGAGGCTATATCTTCTCAAACTTGTGGTGCTAAGTAATGGCCACTTCTGGGTCAAACCCTCTAACTTACCATCTAGATTGTGTAATTTCCGTCCATCTCCGTTTCTCTCTTGTGGATAAATATTTAACCTGTACTACTTTTCTGTGACCAAGATCCAATCATTTCATCAATTGATTCAACTTATGTCTTTCTGTCTCTCTAATCTTTTCTTTCCATCCATTATCAATCCTCTCAAAATCTTCATGAAAACTTAGAATGTTACTTTCCCTGTTACTTTTAGTGTTGCTTTTTCAGTTGCTTTGTGTGCCCTGTAAACTATTTCGTTAGCTATCAACTTGGCCATGGAATTGAAGGTGTTGCTATGGTAGTGGTGATAGCTAATTTCAATCTACTTGTTCTTTTTTCTTATGTTAATTTTTCTGGGGTTCATAGAAAATCTTTGCAAGGTTGGTAAGCTGAATGCTTTCTCGGGTGGAAACCGATTCTGGTTCTTGCTTTCCCTAGATGTAAGCATAGAGTGATGGTGGTATGATTTGATGATATTGTTATTACGGATTCTTTCTAATGTTGCAGAGGCAGTGTCTACTATGTGATTTCTCATACAGGTAACTTCACTTGCTTATATATTTCTATGAGGATCAAATTCAGCCGTTTCTACAAAGCTGGGAATGCGTTGGGAGCAAATAGGCCTAATAAATCAAAGACTTCATGTCATGTAGCAATTGTATGTGCTATACTTAGAATCTTCCTAGCAATGCTATTTATGATAACATCAACAAGATCTTTGGGCAAGGCTTCTACAAAAGACAAGTCAATTTCTTGGTTGGCAACAACGACAATGCCGGTGGTGGGGTTGTGTGAATTGGGTGACGGTAACAAACCACCGGTTGTGGTACTTTAAGGGGAAATGCAAGGCAAGCTCTGGATTTTCACATAAACTTTGGCTCTTTCTGCGGTGTTGGATTGCCTCTCCTAATTATTTTGGGCTTAGTGATGGAGATTGGCTTGTTGGGTTTTTATTTGGGTTTGTTGGTTCCTCAAGCTGTTTGTGCATCTCATATGGTTTTTGTTTTGAGTAGAATTGATTGGATGATACAAGCGTAGAGAGCCAAAGAGTTTATTGGTGTTGATATGGAAAATCAAACTATATCATTTAAACAGTGTGCTAGAAAGTTACTTTGTTCATATGTTGTATAGCAATAAGTATAAAACAATAAAGTAGTATGTATCTTGTTTTTTACTAGTTCCTGAGCTTGTTTGTTTACCTACAAGGAAATAAGTAATGTGCGTGAATATATTACAATCATTAGCAAAAGAAATTATACTTGTATACTTACTTTAGGGTTGATATTACAAGAAAATAGGTCTTTAACGAGGTGATATTTAGTCGCTAAAAGTATAAATCCGGTCGTTATTAGTTAATAACGATCGGTAAAAATCCCATCGTCAGCAATCAATAAAAGCTCCGCCGTTAAAAGTTAATGACTGAATAAAATTCGATCGTTAAAAAGCTTTAACGACGGCAAAAATTCGGTCGTTATACTTCTTTTCAGCAACCAAATTTTCCATTCACTAATTGATATTCTAGTTACTGAAAAAAAGGGGAAAGCCCGGTGCACTTTCGGGGTAGTCTGGACTCCTCCTCCTCAAATGACAAGTCTGGACTCAACACCACTGAATCAAATGAAAGTATGTGAGACTCGTCCGGCACATATTTCTGAAGTATGGAGAGATGAAACACAGGATGTACGGATGATAAGCGAGTTTGCAAGGCTAGTCTATAGGACACCTCTCCAACTAGCTCCATCATCTCAAATGGGCCAATGAATCGAGGGCTAAGCTTTCCCTTCTTACTGAACCTCATAACACCCTTCATTGGTTACACTCTAAGCCAAATATGATCGCCTACCATAAACTCTAGGCCTCGAACCCTCCTATCTATATAACTGTTCTGTCATCTCCGAGTGGTCAACAACCTACCCTGAATCATACGAACCTGTTCCATAGCATCCCTAAGAAAATCTGCATCTAATGAGTCCATGTCAGCAGAATCAAACCAACCAATTGAAGATCTACAACGTCTACCATACAAAGTGTTGAATAGAGCCATCTAAATACTGGAGTGATAACTATTATTATAGGCAAACTCTCCTAAGGGAAAGTACTGGTCCCAAAGGGAAGCAAAATCGATCACACATGCCCGAAGCATATCCTCCAACACCTGAATCGTCCTCTTAGACTGTCCTTCTGTCTGAGGATTAAAGGTTGAACTCATATCCAATCGAGTACCTAAACCATGTTGCAAGGCCCTCAAAAAATGTGAAGGGAAAAGTGAACCACGGTCAAAAATGATAGAAACAGGCACACCATGCAGTCGAACTATTTGACTGATTTAAGCTCGACAACCTTCTCTGCTGCACGCTTAACCTTCATAGGAATGAAATGGGCAGACTTTGTCAATCGATCCACAACTACCAAGATAGATTCATAACCACCAACAGTAGTGGGCAAACCCACCACAAAATCCATGGTGATACGCTCCCACTTCAATGTGCGAATGGGGATCCTCTGAAACTCACCTCCAGGCCGTCGGTGCTCACACTTAACCTGCTTAAACGTTAAACACTTGGACACAAAATCTAAGACGTCCTATTCCATGCCATACCACCAGTGACTCAGGTCATGATACATCTTCGCCGCTCCTGAATGAATAGAATAACGAGCATAATGAGCCTCATCAAGAATCAACCTAATCAAGTCGCCCACCGTAGACACACAAATTTGCCCCCCAATACTCAAAACACCATTAGGATCAAGCATCGCTTCCTTAGCCTCTCCTCTAGCCACTTTGTCTCTGATGAGACATATGTTTTCATCCTCAAACTAGCGCTCTTGAATCTGGTCCATCAAGGAAGAATGAGCCTCAATGAAAGCAAGTACACAACCCTCATCAGAAAGTTGCAACCTGACTAGGCTATTAGCTAGATGCTGACTCAAGCACAAAAACCACAACCGCAACCAAAGTCCTGGATAGGGTAGTTCTTCTTATGAACCTTCAACTGTCTAGAAGCATGGGCAATCACTTTTCCCTTTTGCATCAACACACCACCTAATCCAACCCCTTTAGCATCACAATACACTATAAAGTCCATACCTGCCTTAGGTAGTGTCAAATGGGAGCTGAAGTCAACAAAGACTTGAGCATTTGGAAGCTGTCCTCACACTCATCGGACCAATGAAAGGTTACATTCTTCTGAGTTAATCCAGTCAATGGGGCAGCACTTGAAGAAAAATCCTGAATAAACCATAGATAATACCCAGCTAACCACACAAAATTATGAATCTCGGTAGCTGAAGTAGGTCGGACCCACTCTATGCCCCTCCTTAAGCACCACATATCTTAAGAATACCACCGAATCAATCCAGAACTCACACTTGGAAAATTTTGCATATAGGTTTTCCTCCCTCAACATCTGTAGTAGTATCCTCAAGTTGCAAACATGATTAACCTTAGTCTTGGAATATACGAATATGTAATCAATGAATACTTTTACAAAAGAATCTAAATACGGATGAAACACCATATTCATTAACTCCATGAACGTTGCGGGGGTGTTAGTCAACCCAAATGACATCACCAAAAATTCATAGTGGCCAAAGCTGGTTCGAAAAGATGTCTTAGGGATATCTGATGATGTAATCCTCAACAGGTGATAACCGGACCACAAGTCAGTCTTAGAAAACAAGGCCACTCCGTGAAGCTGATCAAACAAGTCATCAATATGGGGAAGAGGGTACTTGTTCTTGACAGTCACCTTTTGTTCAACTGCCTATAACTAATGCACATCCTCATATTCCCACCTTTCGTTTTCATAAATAAGACTGGGGCACCCCAAGGTGACACGCTAGGATGAATAAATCCCTTGCTCACCAAGCCTTGGAGTTGCTCCTTAAATTCTCTCAACTTAGCTGGAGGCATTTATATGGAGGGATAGAGATGGGCATAGTACCTGGCTCTGGATCAATAGGAAACTCATTATCCCTATCAGGAGGAATACCTGGAATATCAGTAGGAAACATATCGAAAAACTCCTGAACTATAGGAATAGACTCCATGAAGGTGGTTCAATACTAGTATCTTGAATGAAAGCTAAGTTAGAAAAAACCCCTATCATTCAATTTATGAGCATAGATGTGGGAAATAACTTTGCTACGATAAGAACCACTATCACCCTTCCGCTCAATCTTTGGTACGCCGGGCTTGGCTAAGGTCACAGTTGTTGCACAGCAATCAAGAATAGCATGATAAGGAGAAAGACAATCCATACTCAAGATAACATCAAAGTCTACCATCGCAAGAATAATCATATCAGCCCAAGTACCAAATCCAGCATGAGAAACAAGACAGGATCGATACACTCGATCCACCACTATAGGCTCACCCACTAGTGTGGAAACATGCATAGGCATTGCCATTCGATCACACAATAAATAAAACCCAAATGAAAAGTACATAGACACATAAGAGTAGGTAGATCCAGGATCAAATAACACAGATGCAGGCCGATGACAGATTGGAACAATACCTATAATAACTGCATCTAAAGCGTCAGGCTCAGGCCTCCCAGGAAAAGAATAACACTGAGCTCCTCTGCCACCCTTGGTCTGAGCAACACCTCGATGTCCCTCATGTGGAACCAAAGAACTACTATCTGAAGTCCTGCCACCTCTCATAGTTGGACCCCTACCCTGACCATGGTCGGTGGAGCCGAATCTCTAGCTGGAGCTGCCTAATAAGTATGATGAGGTCTTGAATGAATCTGTAAGGGAAAGTGTCGAATCAAGTGCCCTGGATCCCAACACCCAAAGCAAGACCTCGGCGTTGAAGACTGTTGTCCACCAAATGAACTACTATGGCTACCACAGATGGAATTGTGGGATCCTCGAGACATCTGTCCACCCTCAGTTGTTGGCATATATGCATGCATAGGATCTTGATCCTTTAAAGATAAACCAAACCTGTGCGATCCTCTACCTCTACATGAAGTACTAGAAAATTGCCCCGTAGTACGAACCCTCTTAGAGTCCCCAAACTCCTCTCAAACCAACAAGTCTGCTTTCTTGGCGGTGCACATAATAGACTGAAAGGAAGCTCCCTCATGAGTCTCATACCCAATAACAGTCATACCACCCTGCCTCAAGTCCTCAAACCTTAATCAACTCTCCACTCGGACACTTCAAGGAATGAAACGATCTCTAAAAGCACTGGAGAACACACTCCAATCCACTGGAGGGTATCTAACTGGCGTGGATCTCACATAAGTCCTCCACCACTCCTTGGATGATCCATGTAGCTGGAGTGCAAGAAAATGGACACCATGTGTATCAACTAGGCCCACTACCTCTAGCATCTCATGGCACAAGGTCAGAAACTCATGAGCGTCCACGCTCCTACCACCCTAAAATTGAGGTGGTTTATTCTTCTAAATCTTTCATAACTAAGCTGATCATCTGCTGCCAAAACTATCTCTGGAGTGGTTTGTGCCCTAATAGTTGGTGCAGGAACCACTGGGGGTTGAACTTCTTGATTATCATAAACTCGATCGTGATGCTGCCCTAAAGTTTGTTCTCTGACTCTCGTTTGAGAAACTTCCAGTGTGCCTATCGTACCACCCCCTTGATTGAGGTTCTCATGCATACCCATCATCCTCAACAGGGTGTCCTGAAGCAATGGTGCAATTGTGGTCTCCGAAAGAGCCTGATCCTCATCAACTTCTATCTGTAGCTCTGGAGAAGCCCCTCTAGCATGTCCTCTAACTGGTGCCGCCTCTCACACATGTCCTCTTGCTGATGCTATTCCACGAGCACGACCTCTAGCTCGACCCCTTCCCCTACCTCTAATTGGAGCCTCAGAAATGGTCTGGGGAGCTGCCTCGCCTCTACCACCCATAATCGTAGATTTAGTCCTTACCATCTATCAAATGAGCATGGGCACAACTCAATACGAATGAAGATAACCACACACGATAAGAGAGCATAAATAAAAAGAAGTTTCCTAACAGTCTCCATAGCCTCTCAAAGATAAGTGTAGACGTCTTCGTACTGATCCTTGAGACTCTAATTAGACTTGTCTCGTGCACACGTGAGACCTATGAACTTGGGGCTTTGATACCAAATGTCATGACCCAAAAATGGACGTGATGGCACTTGCTGAATCCCACCAGAACATGTCAGCCTAAACCCAATGAGAAATAGAAATAAAGTGTGGAAGTAATTGACTATGATAGGTAACAAAAGATGAACATATTCAAAAACATGAACACTTTCCAGGGATTTTTTGTCACGTGTGCAAGCCACTAGCAATACAGAAATCAAAAGAGTTACATGTCTGACTGTCTTTCTTCTTGAATAGAACAAAACAAAAATTAAATAGGAACAAGAGAGTCAGCCAGATGACAACAACTATCTCTCCAAATCTCCTGGGAAGCCTCGGATGATCAAGGAAAATTACTGACAGTATGAGATCAATTTGTAGATCTCAAAACTACTCTTAAGCTTACAATAGCGCATGGCAACATATTAACTATAGAAATTATATTTCCAAATAGATACAACATCACTGGATCATGATTACAATGTCACTGGACGCTTTTGAGTAAAAGCAACAACCTTCCATTGAAATCCTTATAGATGAATGACTCTTTGAAGTATTCAAACGTCTTCTCGATAGCCAAGAGAAAAATGTTTGGGCTTCTGTTTCCAAGTGTCGGCTTACCCTTTTAAGCAACATCCCAGGGATGACACATTTGCCTCCGAGCCTAATGGTTTAGATGGTGAGGGCTATCTACCTAGGTGCCTTGTTGGTAGGAAAGCCACAGATATCAGACTTGTTGTTGTTGCTATTGGAACTGCAAATTGTGGAGGTTTAGCTAAGATATCTATTCAAGGAAATAACCTTCAGTGTGGTGTGATTGATACTGGTCTGAAGGCTATCATTCTAGGTTGCCCTACTATCAAAGATCTTTCCTTGTTGAATGTGTCTTCTATTGAAGATGAAGGATTATCTGAGATTCCTCATAGGTGTCATCTATTGGGGAAGCATGATATTTTCTTATGCCCAATAATGACTGACAAGTCTTAGTTGGACATCACAAGGAACTGCACTCATCTAAACTCTTTATCCATTCACAATTGTCCTGGAGTAAGCAATTACCATTGTTGTTGTAGATAGACTATGCCACATTCTGACTCATCTGGAGCTGAGTGGGCATCATGGTATAACTGATGAGGGGCTCTTCCCTCTTGTTTAGAGCTGTGTAGATAATTTGGTGGCAGTGAATTTAAGTAGGTGTGTCAATGTTATGGACATATTGATTTCAGCACAGTTGAGCTGCATGGGGGATCTCTGAAGTCTCTGATTGTGACGGTTGCAGACATGTTACTCATGCAACCTAGTAGAATTTCAAACTCTTCTCGGATGCTTACTAAACTTGATGTTTCCAAGTGTGGAATCACCGAT
>JARACL010000104.1:0-85000 GCA_029948455.1 Solanum rostratum | reverse complement strand
TTCAAACCATAATACATCACAACAGAATAGATTATTACCAACATTATCATATTAAATATCGTTTAACGTGAAAAGAAGAGTCCTAGCTCTTTGAAATCAAAAAATAGAAATAAAAGGGTCATGGAAGCCAAGATCAATCTTGAAACAATCATGTATAGTAGATTGGAGAGCTTATTAAGAATTAAACCAAGGCATGTAATAAGGATCTAAGACTCTAAAATACCTTGATAGGCAACGAACTCAGAAAAAAGATTTTAACGTGATAGGCAAGAAGTCAGCAACAACAAACAACAGCTAATGTTGAACTTAAAATCCACTGGACACTCATAAAGGAGATGACAACATCAATATAGGGATGAATTGAATAAACAAACACATTCGAGCAGCGAACAACAGTAGCTAAAAAAAGAGTCAACGAGATTAAGAATATGATAACCCAATGAAGTGAAAGAGATCCCAGGATCAGATAACATGATCATGATGTCTAAGCCCCTTCAACTTTTTACTACTCTTTTGCACATTGCCAACCAATGACAAGCTATCATTATATCTTTACCAACTTGTGATAACATGATATCAAGAATAAAAGCATAATTGAAATAATCAAACCATTATATATACCTCAATGTACAAACAAGTTGTATGTCTAAAGATAGGCTTGGTAGATAGTTCAAGCTTTAGACTTATGTGGATTTGGGGGCTATCAATCCCAAGTACATACCTAAGTGTCTTAAATTCGATCTTCTGTCTTTACAACTCCTCAATTTCAGTCTCATAAGTCTTGATGGTTGATTTTGAAATGGCTAAAATACAAATATGTTGTAATTTTCGGCTATGACTTGAATAGTAGTCCTCCAATAGGCTATTTGTGTGCTTGTCTTTCTCAAAAAAAAAATTCAAAAGCATAACGTAACTTTGGCACAAGATATCTAAATGTTCATGAAAAAGACATTCAATCATTTTCATTACATCAGAAAAACTTCTGCAACTCCACATAAACCTTGACCTAGTGAAATCTCGAATTCAAAGGAAGAAAAATAAAAAATCACTCAAATAATCCTGTGGCCAAGATTAATTATCACCTTAATAGGAATCTTTATGCTATGTGCTCATAATTCAACACTGGAGAAGAGAGAAAAAGAACATGAAGAAAATCAAGTTTCTAATAAGTTTAGTACTAATAATTTTGTTGCCATATGTAAATTCAACAACATCACGGCCTAATTGGCCTAAATCTAAAATTCAGTTGCTGTATTTTTTGCTGCTCTAATGCCTGGTCCAACTCTCAGCGCCACTACACTCTACACCAAGGTATTACTCCTATTAGTTTGCCAAATTCAGTCCCAACAGCAAAAAATCTGACAGAACTGGCTAAGAATAGACTTCATTTCAAAGAATCAATAGAGAACTTTGAAAAATTGGCACTAACAACAACAAATAACATAGATTTCAGAAACCCATTTGTTATTCTTTATGATGTTTCAAAACCCTATAATGAAATTTCAGCATTTGAATAAAAAAGTACATGCACAACAAATTACACATTGTGGGGACTTAGAAATCAAGAAATACGTAGAGAAATCAAAAACCGTACCTCTCTGCAAGTTCTAACTTCTCTGTGAAAACAAGCCCTTTGAGAACTAGAGATGTGTTTTGTAGATGTTTGAGAGATTTGTAGCTCAACGAGCTTGTACCTCCGATAAACCCATCGGAGCTCGACCTTTCACGTGGTTCACCTGAGAGACGTAGGAATTGGGTTTTGGGTGTTTCAAACAATGATGATGAAATGCCCTAACGGAGCTTATCGGAGACGAGGAGTGAAATAACTCACCTTTTCTCGGGTCTTCTGAACTGAAGACGAAGATGTACTGGAGATGAGGAATGTCACCCAAACGAAGCTTCATCTTCTTCATCTTCATCTTCTTCGTTTGACAAATTGACAGAAATCTTGGCTTACTGGAGATGAGGACGGAATGCTGAAGATATACTGTACTCTGCTCTCTCGACCTTACTAGAGACGATGAAGACGGAAATTTTGGGGGCGTACTGAGTGAGTGGAGAGAGTAAATTAATTTTGGGGACCGCCTCTTTTGTGAGTGGAGGGAAATATAATATATGTCGCGGGTTAATTTTTTTTGGGTTATTTGGCAACGGTTAGAAACCGTTGCCATATGTCTTCTATTGCAACGAATACACTGAACTGTTGCCATACCAAATTTATAGCTACGGTTTTCTTTCTAATAGCACGGTTAATGTTAATCGTATATTGCCACGGTTCAAAATGTAGCTATAAGGCGCATTTTGCCACAGTTGTAGAACCATTGCCAAATAATTGTTGTCATATATCATATTTCCAGTAGTGCGTCTAAGAAAATCCCTGTGTGCCTGTCACACCACCCCCTTGAGTGAAGTTCTCAAGCATACGCATCATCCTCAACAGGGTGTCCTGAAGCAATGGTGCAACTGTGGGCTCCGAAAGAGCCTGATCCTCATCAACTTCTATCTGTAGCTCTGGAGAATCCCCTCTAGCATGTCCTCTAACTGGTGTCGCCTATCACACGTCCTCTCACTGATGCCATTCCATGAGCACGACCTCTAGCTTGACCCCTTCCCGTACCTGTAAATGGGGCCTCAGAAATGGTCGTGGGAGCTGCCTCGCCTCTACCACCAGTAATCGTAGCTCTAGTCCTTGCCATCTGTCAAAAGAGCATGGGAACAACTCAATACTAATGAAGATAACCACGCATGATAAGAGAGAATAAATAAAAAGAAGTTTCCTAACAGTTTTCATAGCCTCTCAAAGATAAGTGTAGACGTCTCCATACTGATCCTTGAGACTCTAATTAGACTTGTCTCGTACACACGTGAGACATATGAACCTTGGGCTTTGATACCAAGTATCATGACCCAAAAATGGACGTGATGGCACTTTCTCAATCCCACCAGAACATGTCTGCCTAAACCCAATGAGAAACAGAAATTTCGTGCGAAAGTTATTGACTACAATAGGTAACTAAAGCTGAAAATATTCAAAAACTTAAATACTTTCCAAGGATTGGTTGTCACGTGTGCAAGCCACTAGCAATACAGAAATCAAAAGAATTACATGTCTGAATTTTCTTCTTGAATAGAATAAAACAAAAAATAAATAGGAATAAGAGAATCAGCCAGATGACAACAGCTACCTCTCTAAATCTTCTAGGAAGCCTCGGAGGATCAAGGAAAATTACTACTCACTATCCGGTTTGAAAAGCTACACAAGTGTAGAAGCAAGGGTGAGTACCGAAAACAACGCCTTACCCAACAAGTCAACTAACAAAACAGAATAAGTCCAATAGAATACACAAACTACTTTCATTGCAACCAACCACGACAACTACGACCTGCACAGACAATCAACCCAGCCCAATAACACATAACACATAATAGAGATAGTTCTTCAGTATATCACTATTATCAAATCACAAGCCACAATTCTTAAGTGATAACACAATCAATCGTAGAAGTAACATCATACTACACAAAAATATGCAAGGATGAGATACAATGCTTATGTAATAATTGTCGACAATGATATCGACATCATAATATCCCTAAAGAATACCTCAACATCACAACATTGCCGATAATGACCTTGACATAATATCATCGCCGATAAAGACCTCAGTATCACATCTCGACAAGTAAAGACCTTGGCTCCAAGTTTTACCATCTCACTCATATCAATATTCAGAATCAATGCAAATATGTGTGACATAGAATGAATGAACATGAGATAAAGTCTACAAACAAATAAACTCATAACCACTGACCACAACAATATATATTAAAAAAAGAATTCTCATCACTTAACTACATTTTCAAATCAAGTGTCACAAACACCACACCAACACATATTTACATTTAATCCCCTCTTTTCTTATAATATTAAAATACTTCATAAATCACATATAGAAGAAAGGATAATTACAGAATTCTACGAGAATTACAAAGTTATAAAAGTACACTTGCCTTAATAATTGAGCAATCACTGCGGGACTTTAGCCTTCCCCTTTCGAGTAGAATACGTAGCACCACGATCTAATCAAATAAATTATTACAAAAAGATTTCAAAACTAACAATGTCCATATTATTATACATCTAACCTACCCTCAAAATTTTAACTAATTTGATAATTTAATTGTCAATCTCAATGTATTAAAACCTAAACAAGAAAGTGATAATTATAAGGACAACATTAAATGCGAAAAGTAATTAAACTAATGACAGTAAGAGATCAAATTGCACATCTGAAAATGTCCCGTAAGCTTACAATAGCGCCTAGCAACATATTAACTATTGAAATAATATTTCTAAAGAAACGAATACACCACTCCCTACTAAATTGAATTTAAACAAAGTGTTGAGGTTTGAAAATTTTCTACCTGAATGTATGATCTTTTGAGTTCGGCCACAGGCGGTTACAATCAAACCCTCTCCTCCTCTTCTTTTATTTCTCTAGATTGATTTATTATTAAATGGGATAAACCCACTAACTTATTATAAAATACATAGACAAGTGGTATAAGATGTTATGTAAATTAATATTTAGTCCATCCATAAAATCAATCTTCAAAACTTACCCATAAATTAAATAGTCTTAGTTATCGCATAGTCCAATATACCGAATAAACTTTTACGAGGTAAATCTTTTAAGATGTCATGAGGACTAATTTTCAAAATAACTTAACGGGTCATTACAAAGCCATTTCTTAATTGTTTTGTGGTGATCTTCATCAATGATATGCTTATTTATTCCTGAAGTGAGCGGGAGCATATGGATCATTTGAGGTTGGTTGTGCACACTTTGAGGGAGAAGCAATTGTATACTAAATTTAGTAAATGTGAGTTTTTGTTGGGTGAGGTAGCTTTTCTTGGTCATGTAGCATCAAGTGATGGTATTAAGGTTGACCCAAAGAAGACTGAGGCTGTGAAGAATTGACCTAGACTATTGACTGCTTCAGATATTCAAAATTTTCTTAGGTTGGCTAGTTATTATAAAAGGTTTATTGAAGGATTCTCATCTATTGCATCTCCATTGACAATGTTGACTAAAATAAGGCTATGTTTGTATGGTTGGATGAATGTGAGAAGAATATTTGGACTTTGAAAGATCAGTATATATCGACTCCTATTTTAACTTTACTGGATGGCTCGGATGGGTTTGTATTATATTGTGATGCCTCTTGGACTAGGTTGGTTTGTGTGTTTATTAGACATGGTAAGGTAATAGATTATGCATCAAAGCAATTGAAGGTGCATGAGCATAATTTCCCGACACCCGACACATGATCTTGAGTTCGCGGCTGTGGTATTCGCTTTGAAGATATGGAAACATTATTTGTATAGAGTTCATGTTAATGTTTTCACCGATCACAAGAGTTTAGAATATGTGTTAACCCAAAAAGATCTTAAGGCAAAGGAGGTGGTTGGAACTCCTTAAGGACTACGACATGAGTGTTCAATATCATCCTGGCAAGGCAAATGTTGTAGCCGACGCTCTTAGTAGACTTTCTATGGGAAGTGTGTCTCATATTAATAAAGGGAAGAAGGAGTTTGCAAAAGATGTTCACCATTTAGCTAGGTTCGGGGTTAGGTTAGGTTACTCTAATGAGGATGGTATTCATGTTCAGAATGGTTCTGAATTTTCTGTGGTTGTTGATGTCAAGGATAAGCAAGATCTAGACTCGTCATTGGTTGAGTTGAAGAAGTTAGTTGCTGAAAAGAAGAAAGAGGTTTTCTCCCAAAAGGGAGATAGTGTGCTTCAGTATCAATATCGGTTGTGTGTTTCGGATAATGATGATCTTACGAGAGTGATCAAGAGTGAAGCTCATAACTCTCATTATTTAATTCATGCGAGATCACCAAAATGTATTGGGATTTGTGAGAAATGTATTGGTGGCATGATATGAATAAAGATATAGCCAAGTTTGTATCCAAATGTCCTAATTCTCAACAAGTGAAGGTCGAGCATCAAAGGCCTGATGGTTTGGTTCAAGATATTGATATTCCTAATTTGAACTGGGAAGGTGTGAACATAGATTTTGTGGTTGGTTTGCCTCAGACCCGAAGTTAGTCTTATTCAATTTGGGTTATTGTCAATCGGATGACTAAATCTGCTCATTTACTACCGATCAAGACGACTTTAGTGCAAAAGATTACGCAAGGTTGTATATACGAGAGTTGGTGAGGTTGCATGTGTGCCTTGGTCTATCATATTGGATCATGACACCTAATTTACTTCTCAATTTTGGAGGTCATTTCAAAGAGTACTTGGCACCAAGGTGAAGTTAAGTGCCGCTTTTCATCCTCAAAATGATGGACAAGCTGAAAGGAAAATTCAAGCTTTGGAGGACATGATGAGGGCTTGTGTGCCAGAATTCTAGGGTAATTGGGATGATCATCTCCCACTCATCGAGTTTTCTAATAAAAAATAGTTTGCATTCTAGCATCGGGATAGCTCTATTTAAGGCTTTATATGGTAGGAGATGTAGATCTCCAGTGGGGTGGTTTTAGTTGGGAGAGATAGCTTTGATTAGCCTAGATTTGGTGTTGGAATCTATGGAGAAGGTGAAGTTTACTAGGGAGAGGTTGAAAATGGCTCAAAGTCTCCAAAAGTCTTATTTGGATGTTAGGAAAAGGGATCTTAAGTTTCAAGTTGGAGATTGCGTGTATGAGAAGTTCTTACCCATGAAAGGTGAATGCGTTGTGGTAAGAAGGGCAAGTTGAGTCCCTGATATGTAGGTCTTTATGAGATTATTAAGCGGATTGGGAATGTGGCTTATAGATTGGATTTGCCTTTGAATTTGAGTTCTATTAACCCAGTTTTCCATGTGTCTATGTTGAGGAAATCGGTTGGTGATCCTAATACAATTGTGCCTTTGGAAGGTGTTAAGGTTAAAGCGAACTTGTCTTATGAGGAACTCCCGGTTGAGATCTTGGATAGGGAAGTGTAGCGGCTTCGCAACAAGGATGTTACTTCGATTAAGGTGCTTTAGAGGAATCAACATGTGGAGGGTGCTACATAGGAGGCGGAGTTGGACATGATGAAATGATATCCCCATCTTTTCTAATCTACTCAAGCCTAAAGTGTTAGGTTCCTCCTCTTTCAAATGGTCCTAATTCTTTCACTCTTGAGTTTCATGACATGACATGCATACATGTGCACGAAAATTATTTTAAAGATGTTTCGAATGATTTTAAGATGTTTGACATGCGTTTTAATGACTTTATGTTTTTCAAGTTATGAAATATGCATTGTATCTTATGTTTAGATGTTTCATGTTCTAAGTCAATCCAATCAAGCCTTATTCTAGCACATTGATGAATGTTCCCAAGAGGGAGATGATGTAAGGATCCGGACTTGCTATGACCTTAATGGTGGTTGGAAATTGCTTTCGAATTGTTTTTGACCAAGATGACACCTTATGGGCATCTTTACAAGCCGTGTGGAGGGACCTTGAGGTGACCCTTGGCCTTGTGTATCAAGTGAAGGCTTAGTATGGAGTTTAAGACCAAGGCATGCACCACATGAACCCCACATAATCTATGTGGTACTTTATGGACTGTGTGGTAGCTTGTATGAGTGGCGTTAGCCTCGAAAACCATATTTTGGCATAGGCTTGGACCACATGAACCTCTCACGAACCGTTTACCTCTTTACGGTCTTAATAGGCCTCTGTATATGAATTGGTGTGAAAATTTCCAAGTGTGGAATCACCGTCTATGAACTTTTTCAATGAAATATTTCCTAATTGAGGCTTCACGGAAGGGCATACGGTCCGTGTGCCTTTGTACAGACCGTGTGACCCTTGTAGGGGACCCCTATAGTCAATATGCAGCCTCATGGATCCATCCTTCTTCTTTACAAACTAGACCGAGGCAACTGAAGGTGAAACACTAGGGTGAATAAAGCCCTTGCTCAATAGATCTTGGAGCTGCTCTTTTAGCTACTTCAACTTAGCCAGAGCCATATGACAAGAAGTGATACAAAGGACTTAATGCCTTGCTCAAGATCGATAGTAAAATCAATGTCCCGGTAAAGAGGGACTCCCGATAGATCAGTAGGAAACACATTTGAACACTCACAAACTACTAGAATAGACTCAATAAAAGGTCTCTTCACCATATCACGAATAAAAGCCAAATAAGCTAAACACTTTCATCAATCAACTTTTGAGCCATAATATAAGATATCACCTTTCAAGGATAAAAACCCTTCGAACCTGCTATTAGGTTTGCCTAGCATGACTAAGGTAACGGTCTTGGCTGAACAATCAAGAATAGCACTATACAGAGATAGCCAATCCATACCCAGAATAACATCAAAATCTACTATGTCTAGTATGATGATATCCTTAGCAGCCAAAGTCACAAGACAAGATCGATACACCTGATCCCCTTCAAAGGCCTCAACTACTGGGGTCGAAACATATTCAACAAGCACAAACATAATATTACATGGAAAATCAAACGCCAAGGAGAAATATGCATACATGTATGAATAAGTGGAGCCAGTATCAAAATACACATATGCAGGACGATTGCTAACCCGAACAATACCTGTGATGACAGCATCAGAGGTCTCAGCCTCGGGTCTACCTGGGAAAACATAGAAATGGCCTACCCGTCCTTCACTAGTAGAAGCTTCCCCTCTACCACAAGAATCTGCGGAAGTATAACCTATTTCCTCTACCTCTGGTGCGTTCACCTCTATTGACCTGACCTCTATCCTAACCCCTAGTCTGCGGGGCTGAACCTCTAGCTGATGGTGCTAAATCTCCGATCGGTGTTGTACTGTAAGAATGGTGGGCCCAAGACTAACTCTACATGGGGCACTGTCAAATCCTACGATCAAGAGATTCACACCCATAACAAGATCTAGGGGTGGAAAGCTGTTGTGATGAAATAAGAGGAATACTGTAACCACCCCCATCGATAGGCCTCTGTTGGGAACTAGATGAACTCTGACCTGACCTATTAGAATCATTGGGACCTTGAGCTCCCTTTGAAGTTGGCAAAACTACATGAACCTCGCGGTGCTAAAATGAATCATGTTCTTTTATCATACCTCTACCTCCTGATGAGGGACCTGAGTACTATCCTGTTGTACGAACTATTTTGGGGTCCCCAAACTCCTCTCTCTATATGAGCTCCACCTCCTTGGTGGCACTAACTACTAATTGAAAAGATGCTCCATCTCTAGACACCCAAAATATTGACTGTCTAATGGAATAAGCCAACCCTCTCACAAATCGGCAAACTCTCTCTGCCTTGGTAGGAAGTATAGCTGTAACAAGCCAAGCTAGTTGACAGAAACAAATCTCATACTCAGAAACCATCATAGTTCCCTATCTCAAACTCTGAACCTTGGACCAATCTGCTCACAGACACTCAAAGGAACAAATCGATCATAGAAGGAACTGGAAAATGTCTCGTAAGTTATCTAAGGAAATCCAACTTGAAGGTATCCTGACTTAGTCCTCCATCACTCTCTGGCTGGTCCACGGAGTTGCAGGGTAACATACCACATGTGAGGAGTCTCTGCTAACCCCGCAATATGAAAGGTCTATCTCAAGTAGTTAAAACTCGTATGCATCCTCGGACTTTCCACGCCGATACTAAAATGGACCCATCATTCTAAACCTCTCGTATCTATGTTGCTCATCATTAGTAAAGACAACAACAGGTGGGATCTTAATAATAGGTGTTGGAAATGGCTATCCCACCTATATTCGATCCTAAGGGCCTGCTGCTGACCCGTGGTTGAACCCTAACGCGTGTCTTGGGAGTACTCGATGTATCATCTAGGCTACTTGCCTGGACTAAAGTCTCTAACACACCTAGAACTCTTAAAATAGTATCCTGCAGTAGTGGTGCTGCAACATAGTCATAAGGAACCTAATACTCCCTAGGCTCCATAACTCGCTCGAGGGAGATACCATTCTCATAATCTCTCACCAATACTGATCCTTGGCCCCACCCATTACCTCGACCTTTGGTTCGGCCCCTACCCCTAGCAAGGGTCTCAATATAAGTCTTAGGGGCTATCACCCGTTGTGCAATAGCTGCTATAGCTCTAGTCCTCACCATCTGTCCAAAGGACACACAACCACTCATTACTTAAAAAAAACCCACAAACAAATTGATTAGAAAGAAGTAAAAGAGAACATCCTAACAATCCTTTTAGCTTCTCAAGGATAAGTAACAAGTAACAGACATCTTCGCACCGATCCTCAAGACACTACTAGACTGGTCTTGTACACATGTGGGACCTATAAACCTGGGGCTTTGATACCAAATTGTCACAACCCAAAATTTGGTGTGATGGCACTCTCCTTACCCACCAAGGCGAGTCAGGCTAATACCTAGACAAACCAACATAACAATAAAAACGGAAGATAAAGAGTCCATTCAGATAGATAAGCATAGAAAATCAAAAGCTAACACCACCCTCGAACTTGTGTTACATGTATAAACTTATAAATATAGAATACTCAATAAAATACAAGTCTCAATGTCTAGTTCTAAAATAGAATGAAACATAAAATTGAATCCTCGAAGGCCTGGTGATTATATAAGAAACTACCTCACGAATAATCTGGAAGATCGATCTTGTAATGAAGAATATCTAGGAAGAGGTACCGGGCTCACAATCTACAAAAATATAGCAAGGGGTGAGCACCAATAAACAAGGTACTCAGCAAATGAAATTAACCTAAGGTAAAGCAATCAAGAACACAAGTACTCCTTAACACTCAACCACTTACTGTCGAGCTACACACATGCACTCAGAAACGTTCTAGCACAATACAATATACAAATCAAAAGAATACACACACACATACCCCATCACATAACATCATATCTCAAAATATCCAACTGATGCTCAAGTGAAATTGTACAATAGATATCCAATATTATAAACGATACATATAATATTATCGAGAAGGAATGATATGAGACGGAGTGAATGCCATGAGATGTAAATAATGTAATCCATTGTAAAATAATTATGATGCATACTTGTCCTACGATACACATACGCTGATAAACTTAGACCAAAAACCATGGGGGCCATAAAAGGACCATGTATCCGGGAACATTGTTAGAAATGACCTCGGCCAATGCTTACCCGACTGGAAATGACCTCGGCCACAAAATAATCAGCCAGCATATTATCTTGGCTCGTCAGCAGAAACCTCGACCAAACATCAATCGATAGAGACCACGACCACCAATCCACATATTACCTTATTAATCCCTCGGCCATATCTATCATAAGTACCAATGCACAAATAATAGTGAATGCAATGAGCATGATCTAAATTTCATCACAGTATTAATATCATAATGATCATAATATTATCACAGTCTCTATATCATCAAGGTTTCCATATTAATCATATCTCACTATAAGTGCCATCTCGATATTAATATCAAGTAATTAACACGATCTCATTTATTAGGAGTTCACAATTAATTCACAAGTTAAGATTTTACCACATGAACAATTACTCAGTCTGTAATCTCAGAATCTAAGCCAAAGAAGATACAATTCTACCCGGAAAATGGCACATTAACTTAATATCTCCATTTCTTGTTCTTGAGTTGAAGGTACGCCCAGCCGTTAATACATTACTCTTTCTTAATCCTTGCGTCCAGGGATAATGAGTCATTTGTCTCTTAGAGTATAGACTCTATCGGGGTTAACGATAAGAGTACACTGGCCTGTGTAGTAACGGGCAAACAAATCGATAAACAGATCGGATTAACTAACCAAAGTTGGCTTCAGTCATTACGTATTGAAAAGAAGCAAGAGCCTCAGTAATGGTCAGACGATAATAAAAAGTCAAAATGTATTCATGCTTGGAGATAAATATCAATTAGAAGTCTGATTCCATAAACATAAGAGCATAAAAGGTTCAAGCATACTTAATAAAAGTTAGAAGTCCTCTTTCCATATAAAATGTCTCTAATTTAGTTAAATCCACGGCTTTTCCCCTTCCGCGATAATCCAAATTACCAAAATCTATTCAAATATATCATCACAATCCACGAATCTAATAATACTAAAATCAATCAATTTGAGTGAAAAAGTAAAATGATAAAAAATCTCATGTAAGAAAAGTAACTCGAAATCTAAAATTTAATACAAGAAAATGCGCTCCAAGCAATAAGGATTTTAACAATGAAAATAGCATTTTGCAAAATGAAGTTAAAATGAGGGAGAAATCATCAATTTAGTAATCATAGTCTGAATCCCCAAATTCCTTAATTAAAAATCCCAATTTCTAAGTTAAAAACACCATTTAATCAATGAAAATTGAAGAAATGGGTTAGAAAATAGTTACCCAATAGATATTCAATAAACAACCTTGACGATATTCTTTTAAAGGAAGCTTGGAAGTTTGAAAAAGGTTAAAATTAACAAAATCTGTCACTTAAAATAAGTCAAAGTCCAGGTACACTTTTAACAATTTGCAAACGCGGATGTCATGAGGGACTGACCCTTTGCAAATGCGGAGGTCAAGACTACCTCAACCCCATAAACGTGGATCCTTTATCCGCGAATGTGGAGGTCAAACCACTTGACTACCGCGAATGCGAAAGGTAAGGCTTGAATGTGCAGAACCAAATAAATAGCACCAGATATCAGCTAAATCAGCAATAACAACTCAATAAAATCATGAAATAAGCCCTCCTGATTCATTCAGAACCCCGTGAACACAAACCAAACATGGAACCCTACCAGAAATGGCGTTCCAAATTAGGATTTGTCTTGGGTATATCATGTATATTCCTAAAAAATGTTTTACTTTCTGTTCTGGTCTTTATCTGATGTTTTAAATCTTCTGATTTCTAGGAAGTCCAAAACAATCCTCTCTATTGTTGTCACGTGGGTAAAATTGGGGTGTGTATTTTCCTTCTTTTAAGAGGAGTTGGGTCCCAGATGCTTTTGAGTATAAGCAACAGCCTTCCATTGAAATCCTTCTAGATAAATGGCTCTTTGAGGTATTTAAATGTCGTCCCAATGGCCACGAGAAAAGTGCTTGTGCTTGTGTTTCCAAGTGCCGGCTTACCCTTTTAAGCAACATCTAAGGGATGACACATTTGCCTCCGAGCCTAATGGTGTAGATGGTAAGGGCTATCTACCTGGGTGCCTTGTTGTTTGGAAAGCCATAGATATCAGACTTGCTGCTGCTGTTGTTGGAACTGCAAATTGTCGAGATTTAGCTAAGCTATCTATTCAGGGAAATAACCTTCAGTGTGGTGTGACAGATACTGGTCTAAAGGCTATCATTTGAGGTTGCCCTACTATCAAAGATCTTTCCTTATTGAATATGTCTTCTATTGAAGATGAAGGATTAATTGAGATTCCTCATGGGTGTCATCTGTTAGGGAAGAATGATCTTTTCATATGCCCAATAATTACTGACAAGTCTTTGTTGGACATCGCGAGGAACTTCCCTCATCTAAACTCTTTATCCATTCACAATTGTCCTGGAGTAAGCAATTACCATTGTTTAGAGCTGATGAGGGGCTCTTCCCTCTTGTTTAGAGCTCAATAGATAATTTGGTTGCAGTGAATTTAAGAGGGTGTGTCAATGTTACAACATATTGGTTTCAGCCATAGTTGAACTGCATGGGAGATCTCTGAAGTCTCTGATTGTTGACGGTTGCAGACATGTTGCTGATGCAACCTAATAGAATTTCAAACTCTTGTCGAATTCTTACTAAACTTGATGTTTCCAAGTGTTAAATCATTGATTCAGGTATTAGAAATTAGACCAGTGCTATAGAGCTCCATTTGTGGATCCTCTCACTGTCCAGTTGCATTTCACTGTCGGACAATAGCTTACCCTTCTTTGCCAATTTAGTTCAGGACCTTCAGAGCTCGAACATACTAGTGTCCTGGAATCAGCTCTAGAACTATTGACGTACTTGTAGAGAACACCGGAGTTGTGATATCCTTTACTAAGTAGGTTCTGATTTAGACCTTGTACAGTTTACACGTTGGCTATGGTGAATATGGGCCTACTGAATTTATTTCATGATTGCTGCAATATGTTGTTTTTGAGTGCAACAACTTGAGTTTTCTGATGAATATTGTCCTGGCTCCTTCTTCCAGTAGTTTTTTTTAGCTTTTACCATTGCAATGATGAGAAAATCCTACTACAATAGAAGTTTTTTATGTTTCTTATTTAGTTTTAAGTTATTCAAAATCATCCATGACGTTCAACTTTAATGTTTTGCTTGTGATGATTTGGTCATGTTTGGGTCTTGAATCATTTGTAAGGTTGGTTTGGGCAGTTGTTCAATTAGTGCCTTACCGTTTAGGTTGTCTCTTGTTTTCTAGTTTTGCAGGCCTTGTCTTGTTCATGAACTGTCCCACGCATTTGTGACTTTTTATTATGATGGAGTGAATTTAAGCTTCTTCTCTTGATACCATTGCAAATATGACTCATTGGGTATGATCATTTCAAAGTCATTGAGATATTGAGATTTTTTACAAAATGTGAATATATATAATATAATATAGCTGATTTTTTGGATTTGAATATTTAGTCAGCTTCATTTATTATGGGGTAACCATTTCGTGGGGGTCTCACGTCTTCCTTTCAACAATTTTGCACCCCCTACGACACAATGTAGCAGTTCTGCCTAATCCATTTGTTATCATTCAATACAGTCGACTTAATTTCTAACTTGGTGCGCAGGAAGCTTAAAGATAGATCATTAATTTCCAAAAATTCCAAGAAACATAGATCATAATTGCTTTCAAGCTATCACACACTATATTTTTTCAATGAAGATTGATGAATCCAACCCCGTAGATCTTAAATTGAAATAATATTATCACTATGAAGATTTTGATGACCCGACTTCTCAAGTCATGATGGCACCTGTCAGATCCCTCCTATAGGAAAGTCAACTCAATGCCCACGCCACCTGCCCCGAATCACTAATGATAAAGATACTAGCAACATATAACTATAGCGACTACAACATACCCAGGATCTGGAAGTCACCTGTACAGAGCTACTATAGACTTGAATTAAAATATACATATCTATAAATACATAACCAGATTTGCAAAAATTGGACCAAAAATGGGGGAGAAAATGGTGTTCGAAAGTTGTTCGTACGTTTGTTACATTTTCCTGAAACCATCAAGATCTGTACGTGATTTTCCCTTTTTTCTTTGTAGACCGCCTACCACGTGGCAGCTCATGGCTGGGCCACGTCACCTGCCACCTTTGACTTTCAAAAACCACTCAAACTTAATTTCGATGATCCAATCTCATTCGTAGTCAAAAAAAAATTCATCTGTGAAGTCTAATCGAAAATGACATTTTGGATTCAACGTATAGTCGAAATCCCATCGACGGTCATTTTATTCCAATATTGGTCCTATTTTCCAATATCAGGATCTATCAAAGGGACCAAAACACACCCGGAAGACCAAAGAACAGAATGAAAGGCTTTCCCAGACCAATCTTGATGTTTTGGATGCAACATTGCAGTCAGAAGTCTCATTTGTGACATGTTTACAAAGGACATTGACTAAAGCAACCATTGACCCAACAGAAGGCTAAATTTGCAAAACTCGATATAATTGTACCGAACATGTTCCTAGACTAATTAGGTCGTTTCGAAGTTGATAGAACGTTCAAAAATCCACTCTAAGGCAATTCACTAGGACTTTACCTGAAAATTCCTTTTATGGTTATAATCTCTCGTTTAACTTGAAAAACTACATGAATATCAAACAATTCAACCAATACAAAACAATCAGTGTCAATAAGTCACATATTTACTGAGGTCACTATGTAAATGCTCAAACTGATAAAATATTAGTGGAACCATAGAAATGACTTGGAGGGTCATTACAACATCACCCACTAATAGAACTTTCATTTGCGAAAGTAAGAATGAGGATGTACCTGAAGACTCCCATTCGAACCACATAGGGATCCCAACCCCACACTTATAGTAGATAGTGAATCCAACAAGCTTAAGCATGCTCAACATTAAACAACAATTCTAGCCGCCCCAGCTAATCAGAAATATAATAACTTGTTTATATGAAAACGAGAATTACTGTACCAATCTATAAGGGATCCTCAGAAGATCAACCCTTTAGCCCATAAACTCAATCCACTAACACATAACATGACATCAATAGGCTAATTATACGTGCCTTCAATATACTAGCCGATACCCAACCAATCACGATTATCCCAAACTGTAGCCATATTCCACATATATAGACCTTACATTGTTTCCTATTTCCTTAAGCAATTACAACTTCACCCCAAATAGCTTCCCTGCTCTGTAGGCTCAAACCATCCAACTGGAGTACGACATCAATTACCGCACACTAGAAACAGGTCAATCTAACCCCCAAGGCAACCTAACCAAATGATCAACATCCCCATTGAAAAACATAGCTAGGAATCCAGACAACACAATCCAAGGCAACTAACAATTACAACACGTTTCCAGGGGAGAGTGGTCGGCATCTTAGTTGATAACCTAACAATATCCCATCTAATAACAGATAACCCAAGTAAGCCCCGGGGCATAACATTCTCACAATCCAGTCACCAAGGAATCTGGAGAACTGCATATCAACAGAATCCTCATAACAGGATCATAACCATAGAGGCACAAGGTGTAGCTAGTGGTATAAATGACAACCAACTTTTAAAATACTGTGTAACTCTCGTATCAAACTACCCACTCTAGTAGTCAAGCAGCAAAAGGATCATATGTATAGGTCACAGGGTTTTGGCTAACATTTAGCCCCTAGTAGGGTGTAGTCATAACATAAATGACTGTTATTTAGAATCGTACCAATTATAGCATACTCATTCGTATTAGGATGCCCAACGAGTCAGACCAACGATCTAATACGAATGTATAGAGACCATCAATGCTTAGTATTACCTCAGTCACAACCTCTCTCGCATGTATAATCTTTAGCAGAAGTATTCACAGCCCGCGTAACCTTTAAACATCAACTAACATACAAGCATCGGTGTTATAGATTCCCAAACTTAACAACATATGCCATAGTTCCATAGACAATCATCTCCAGACAAGTGACTAATTACGAAGCCTATCTCTGGGGCTCTGACAATCTCAATGTCTGTAGTCTTTATATACAGCTGCCAAAACTCGAGGGCATCCAATCTATGCTCAACGATCTCTAGGGGATGCTCCTTATCTAGGGCTGATGATGCAACACTACCCCTACCCGGAGTCTGCCCTTTACGTAGCACATGCACGAAAGGGCAAATCAAATCAGATTTCAAGAAGTCGACAAACCATTGATGATATCACACGACCAGAATCAATAACACAAGAAGTTTCTAAAACATCCCATAGCCTCGTAGAGATAAGTCACAAATGTCTCCGCATCTATCAACTAGAATCTACTTTACGGTAGCTTTGTATCGATGAGATCAACAAACCTTATGCTCTGATATCACCTTTTCATAACCCGAATTCTCAAATCATGACGGTGCTTGTCAGATCCCTCCTATAGAAAAGCCAACCCAATGCCTACGACACCTGCCATAAATCAATAATGATAAAGATACTAGCAACATATAAGTATAGTGAACACAACCTACCCAAAATATGAAAGTCACCAGTACAGAGCTATTATAGACTCAAATTAAAATATACGTGTCTACATACATAACCAAAATAGACAAAATCAGATTAAAAAATTGGGGAGAAAACGTTATTCGAAGGTTGTTCGTATGTTTGTTATGTTTTCTAGAAACTTTTCAAATTTTGTATATGATTCTTCCTTTTTTATTCGCTTTAGACTGCTTGCTATGTGGAAACTCATGCTAAGCCACATCAACCACCACCTTTGACATTCAGCAACTGCTAATTCCGGAGGCTAAATTTGCAAAATGTGATATAATTACACCAAACATGCTCCTATCCTAATTTGGCGATTCCAGAGCTGATGGAATCATCAGAATTCTGCTCTGAGGCCATTTTCTAGGACATTACCTAAATTTTTTCTATGGTTATAATCCCTTGTTTAACTTGAAAAACTGCATTAAATGTAAAATGATTCACCCAAAGACCCAAAAACCAGTGTCTATAAGACACAAAATAGACCAAGGTAACTATGCAAATACTCAAACTGATAAAATATTCGTGGAACCAAAGCAATGACATGGAGGGTCATTACAGAAGATTGATGAAAATTTATTGCAAAAGGGAAAAATGAGTTCCTATTATTTAACCTTTAGTTAACTAACAGTATACAAGATGATAGACATACTTTTTGTAATTGAAGAAAGCAGAGAGTGTGGTAACAAACAATTCGAACTATGAAGAAACCTTTAAAGAGAGAGAATTTTATGATAAGTAGAAGTAAAACTAAATAATAGCATGAAAAAAGACAAATATGATTGTGGTGTCAAAATGCAAAATTTATACATGTAGACTTGTTTCACGAAAATGAAATAATAGATGGAGATGTTACCCATAGAGTTAAATGGTTGAAATAGAAAAGTGCTATCGAAAAGTCATATATTGGAAGGATGTGTATGTTTTAGCTTAATGCAGGACTTATTTTGTGAGTGTGTAGAGAACTGATCTGTACTATCATTATCTTTTGAAGTCATATTTAATTTCTAATGATTAATCTTATGGATAAACTATTTCAGTCATTTCTTAGAAAAATTTAGAACCATTAAAAAGATTTAAACCTTAAAGCTATATCTTTGGTTTTCAACATTTTTTCATCATGAAAACTAAATTGAGTTATTTAAAAATGTTGAACCATCTATACAACATTATTTGATGCAACACATTAAAAGAGATATCATATTTCTATATGGTGAAGTGTGATTTATTATCAATTATGACGTGGATTAGAATCACAATTTTTGAAAATAAGATATTTTCTTATTACTACCTATACATATAAGGTAGGATACCAATTTCTTTATAGTCTTTTTTTATTTAAACGGAAGTATTATGAATTTTTAAGTCTTCATATTTGACAAATTTAAAGAATTGTTTTAAAGACTTTATATGCGCTAGTAAAAATGACATTAATGTGAAACAAGATAATAGTAACCCTACATTATATTTATATATCTTTAATTATTATTTTATATAAAAATATTACTAAACTTGTTTCAAATAATATTTTACTTTAAGAACTTATTGTAAACATAAATTTAATGCACATCAAGTGTCATGACCCGAAAATGGGCGTGATGGCACTCGTCTTAGCCCGTCAAGACAAGTCAGCCTAGCAACCCAATTAACATAGTAAAGTGCGAGAAGATGATAAAATAAAAGGTATAATTGCAGATAAAACATCAACTTAATTGAAAATCCCAAACATACTGCAATGTGCAGCATTGAACCTTTAACCACCACATAAATTTTCTTTCAGCAAAACACTTTCTAGGTTAGTGAGTTATTTTAATAAAGGTTAATACAATACATGTAACTATATGAGTTAAAAAAAAGAAACCGTCCAAACAAAAACACTGAAGCTTTTGAAGCTTCAGTAATAGTGGACCCCAAAATATGTATACAATGTAAATATCCCCAAATTAAGAACCAAACACTGGCGGAATTAATAGTGGCAGTGAATGCCCTATATATGTATGTATATTATTATATATAAAGAAGAAGTAATTTTCTTTTCTTTTTTTTTATTGCTTGTAAAAAGGTTTTCAATTCATTGTTCCTATATTTGAAATCATCTAGAAAATAAGTAACAATTTCAACACGTCAGTGCCTCACCCATTCCTCCTTTACAATTTAAAATAAAATATGCACTATAGGAATAAAGAATAACTAAACATTAAAGAATCCATTTTCATTACTTCTGCAGTTCATAAAGTTGACCAAAAGTATTGCCTCCTCCACGCACCCCTAGGAAACATATCAGATTTAAGCATTAAAACGTATACCATACCTGATGCCTTCGTGTTGATGCGCAGCCGCGGCAGTTTTTTTTTCTTTTCTCTTTTCTTAGTTGAATATCAAAACTGATCAGCCCTAGTATTTAATTTAACATATATATTACCCTGATTTATTTTAAAAAAATACTTGTGCAAAGTGGTATAAGATTTTAAACAAATTGACATTTAGCCCACCACTTATATTAATTATTCAAACTCACCCATAAAATAAATAGTCTTAGTTATTGAAAAGTCCAAAACACCCATTTAAAATTTTACGAGATAAATCTTTTAGAGAATTAATAGGACTAATTCTCAGAGTAACTAAGCGGGTCATTACATCATCCACCACTAAAAATCATGTTCGTCCTCGAACATAAGGTAGAAGAAAGTACCTGAAGCTTCGAAAAGATAAGGATATTTGGCACGCATGTCAGACTCTGTCTCCCAAGTCGCCTCTCTAACTGGGTGATTCTTCCGTTGCACCTTCACAGAAACAATATCTTTGTTTCTAAGCTTACGGACCTGTCTATCCAAGATAGCTATAGGCTCCTCTTCAAACGACAAGTTTGGACTCAGCACCACCGAATCAAATGAAAGTATATGAGACTCATCGGGCACATATTTTCGGAGCATGGAGACATGAAACACAGGATGCACGGATGACAAGCTAGGTGGCAAAGCTAGTCCATACGCCACCTCTCCAACTCGCTCTAAAATCTCAAATGGACCAATAAATCGGGGGCTAAGCTTTCCCTTCTTACCGAACCGCATAACACCCTTCATAGGTGACACTCTAAGCCAAACATGATCGCCCACCATAAACTCTAGGGCTCGAACCCTCCTATCTGCATAACTCTTCTGTCGACTCTGAGCGGTCAACAACTTATCCTGAATCATACGGACCTGCTCCATAGCATCTCTAAGAAAGTCTGCATCTAATGAGTCCATCTCAGCAAAATCAAACCAACCAATCGGAGATCTACACCGTCTACCATACAAAGCTTCGAATGGCGCCATCTGTATACTGGAGTGGTAACTATTATTATAGGCAAACTCTGCCAAGGGCAAGTGTTGGTCCCAACGGGAACCAAAATCGATCACACACGCTCGAAGCATGTCCTCCAACACCTGAATCGTCCGCTCAGACTGTCCATCTGTCTGAGGGTGAAATGCTGAACTTATATCCAACTGAGTGCCTAGACCATGCTGCAAGGCCCTCCAAAAATGTTAAGTGAAGAGTGAACCCCGATCTGAAATGATAGAAACAGGCACACCATGCAATCTAACTATCTGACTGATGTAAAGCTCAGCCAACTTCTCTGCTGTGTACTTAACCTTGACAGGAATGAAATGGGCAGACTTAGTCAATCGATCCACAACTACCCAGATAGAGTCATAACCACCCACAGTAGTGGGTAAACCTACCACAAAATCCATGGTGATACGCTCCCACTTCCATGTAGGAATGGGCATCCTCTGTAACTCACCTCCAGGCCTTTGGTGCTCACACTTAACCTGCTGACAAGTTAAACATCTGGACACAAAGTCTGTGATGTCCTTTTTCATGCCACACCACCAGTAATGCTGACTCAAGTCATGATACATCTTTGCTGCCCCTGGATGAATGGAATAACGAGCACAATGCGCCTCATCCATGATCACTCTAATCAAGTCACCCACCTTAGGCACACAAATTCGACCTCCAATCCTCAAGACACCATTAGGATCAAGTGTCGCTTCCTTAGCCTCTCCTCTAATCACCTTGTCTCTGATGAGACACAACTTTTCATCCTCAAACTGGCGCTCTCGAATCTGGTCCATCAAGGAACAACGAGCCTCAATGAAAGCAAGTACACCACCCTCATCAAAAAGCTGTAACCTGACCAGGCCATTAGCTAGACGCTGGACATCTGGCCAAAGGTCGCTCCTCAACTCGAATGGCAGCTAGACTCCCCATGCTAGAAGTCTTTCTACTCAAGGCATCAGCCACCACATTAGCCTTCCCCGGATGATATAAAATGGTCAAATCATAGTCTTTTAGCAACTCAATCCACCTACGCTGCCTCAAGTTCAGATCCTTTTGATTGAAAATATATTGAAGACTCCTATGATCAGTGAAGACCTCACAATGTACACCATATAAGTAATGACGCCACAACTTAAGCACAAAAACCACAGCCGCTAGCTCCAAATCATGGGTAGGATAATTCTTCTCATGAACCTTCAACTGCCTAGAAGCATAGGCAATCACTTTCCCCTTTTGCATCAACACACCACCTAAACCAACTCCTGAAGCATCACAATACACCGTAAAGTCCACACCTGTCTCCGGTAGTGTCAAAATGGGAGCTGAAGTCAACAAAGTCTTGAGCTTTTGGAAGCTCTCCTCACACTCATCGGACCAATGAAAGGCTACATTTTTCTGAGTTAATCTAGTCAATGGAGCTACAATAGAAGAAAAACCCTGAATAAACCGCCGATAATACCCAGCTAACCCCACAAAACTGCGAATCTCGGTAGCTGAAGTAGGTCGTGTCCAACCTCTAACTGCCTCCACCTTAGCTGGGTCCACTCTAATCCCCTCTTTGGACACCACATGCCCTAGGAATACCACTGAATCAAGCCAAAACTCACACTTGGAGAATTTTGCAAATACTTTTTCCTCCCTCAACCTCTGTAGCACTATCCTCAAGTGACGAACATGATCAGCCTCAGTCTTGGAATATATCAAAATATCATCAATGAATACTATCACAAAAGAATCTAAGTACGGATGAAACACCCTATTCATCAACTCCATGAATGCTGCAGGGGCGTTAGTCAACCCGAAGGACATCACCAAAAATTCATAGTGGCCATAACGAGTTCGGAAAGCTGTCTTAGGAATATCTAATGCTCTAATCCTCAGCTGATGATAAACAGACCTTAAGTCAATCTTAGAAAACAGAGCCGCTCCCTGAAGCTGATCAAACAAGTCATCAATACGGGGGAGAGGATACTTGTTCTTGACAGTCACCTTGTTCAACTGTCTGTAATCAATACACATCCGCATAGACCCATCCTTCTTTTTCACAAACAATACGGGGGCACCCCATGGTGACACACTAGGACGAATAAACCCTTTGCTCAGCAAATCTTGAAGTTGCTCCTTTAGTTCTTTTAGTTCAGCTGGAGCCATTCTATATGGAGGAATGGAGATGGGCTTAGTGCCTGGCTCTAGATCAATAGGAAAGTCAATATCCCTATCGGGAGGAACACCTGCAAGGTCAGTAGGAAACACATCGACAAACTCCCGAACCACAGGAATAGACTCCATAGGAGTTGGTTCAACACTGGTATCTCGAATGAAAGCCAAGTAAGACAGACACCCTCTATCAATTATTTTCTGAGCATGGATGTAGGAGATAACTTTGCTAGGATAAGAACTAGTGTCACCCTTCCACTCAATCTTTGGTACACCGGGCATGGCTAAGGTCACAGTTTTCGCATAGCAATCAAGAATTGCATGATAAGGAGAAAGCCAATCCATTGCCAAGATAACATCGAAGTCTACCATCTCCAGAATACTCATATCTACCCAAGTATCATACCCAACCAGAGAAACAAGACAGGATCGATACACTCGATCCACCACTAAGGGCTCACCTACCGGTGTGGAAACATGGATAGGAACAGGCATACGATCAAATAGTAAATCAAATCCAGATGAAAAGTAGGAGGACACATAAGAATAGGTGGATCCAGGATCAAACAATACATACGCAGGTCGATGACAAACCGGGATAATACCTGTGATAACTGCATCAGAAGCCTCTGCCTCGGGCCTCCCCGGGAATGCATAACACTGTGATCCTCTACCACCAACTGTCTGAGCAACGCCTCTACCCCTACCCTGCGGAACTATGGCACCACTCGCCCCTCTGCCTGAAGTGTGACCACCTCTAGCTGTCTGAGCTCTGTCTCGCCCCCTGTATGGTGGTGGGGCAGGTGGTCTAGTCTGAACCGAAGATCTGGGATGGGTCCCTCCTTGTCCTCTTAATAAGGGACACTGTCGTATCAAGTGATCAGGATCTCCACAACTATAACAAAATCTCTGACTCTGGGACGGATGTGCTGATCCTGAAGAACTACTATAGATGTCTCGCCCTGTTGATCGTTGCTGAGAACCATACAAGTCATGACCCGTACTATGAGATCCATGATGTGCCTGACCACCCCTAGGAGTAGGTAATGATGCATGAACTGGTCCTCGACGCTGGGATGAGTCACTTCCTCTATAGGGCCCTCTACCTCCGGATGAGGTACCAGAAAACTGACCGGACCCACGGGCCCTCTTGGGGTCCCCGAACTCTTCTCTCTCCATCAGCTCTGCCCCCTTGGCCGCACTCACAACAGACTGAAAAGAGGCTCCATCCCTAGATACTCTAATCACTGCCTATCGGATAGAATAGGTCAGTCCTCTCACAAACCTACGAACTTTCTCTGTCTTATCTGGAATAATGGTTGTTGCATGTCTAGATAACTGACAGAAATGGGTCTCATACTCGGTGACTGATTGGCCACCCTGCCTCAGGCTCTCAAACCTCAAGCGGCTCTCCTCCCTCACTCTCCACGGGACAAACCGATCACAGAAAGCACTAGAGAACATCTCTCAAGACACTGTGGGAGATCCCACTGGCAAAGATCCTGAATATGTCCTCCACCATTCTCTGGCAGGCCCACGGAGCTGAAGAGTAACATATCGAACCCCGTGTGACTCAGCTAAGCCGACGGTATCCAACAACTCTCTGCAAGTAGTTAGAAACTCATAAGAATCCTCTGTCCTCCCACCTTGAAATTGAGGTGGGTTCATTTTCCTAAACCTCTCATAGCAACGCTGCTCATTCTCAGTCAATGTGGCCACAAGTGCACCCCGAACCTCAACAGCTGGTGCAAGATCAATCTCAACTCTAGGATCCAGTGGTGGCTGCTCTACTAGACCACGAACCATGGGAGCCTGATGCTGATCTGGAGTCTGAGCCCCTCCTCTGGTCTGAGAACTGCCGAGCATGCCTGTCGAGTTACCATTCGGAGCAAAACTCTCAAGTACATTCAGCACCCTCAATAAGGTATCCTGCAGCAAAGGTGAGGCTACGTGCTCTGAAGGAACCTGCTCCTCACCAACCTCTATCTGTGGCTCTAGAGGAGCCCCTCTAGCCTGCCCTCTAACTCGTGTCGCTCCTCGGGCACGTCCTCTAGTTCGGCCCCTTCCCCTACCTCTAACTGGGCCCTCAACAACTCTCTCGGGAGCTACCCCACCTCTACCACCGGCAACAGTAGCCCTAGTCCTTGCCATCTGTCAAATGAACACGGGCACAACTCAATACTAAAGAACAATTCAAGCACGATAAGAGAGAGTTAATAAAAAGAAGTTTCCTAACAGTCTTTATAGCCTCTCAAAGATAAGTATAGACGTCTCCGTACCGATCCTTGAGACTCTACTTAGACTCGGCTTGTATGCACGTGAGACCTATGAACCTGGGGCTCTGATACCATCTGTCACGACCCGAAAATGGGCGTGATGGCACTCGTCTTAACCCGTCAAGACAAGTCAGCCTAGCAACCCAATTAACATAGTTAAGTGCGAGAAGATGATAAAATAAAAGGTATAATTGCAGATAAAACATCAACTTAATTAAAAATCCCAAACATACTGCAATGTGCAGCATTGAACCTTTAACCACCACATAAATATTCTTTCAGCAAAACACTTTCTAGGTTAGTGAGTTATTTTAATAAAGGTTAATACAATACATATAACTATATGAGTTAAAAAAAAGAAACCGTCCAAACAAAAACACTGAAGCTTTTGAAGCTTCAGCAATAGTGGACCCCAAAATATGTATACAATGTAAATATCCCCAAATTAAGAACCAAACACTAGCGGAATTAATAGTGGCAGTGAATGCCCTATATATGTATGTATATTATTATATATAAAGAAGAAGTAATTTTCTTTTCTTTTTTTTTATTGCTTGTAAAAAGGTTTTCAATTCATTGTTCCTATATTTGAAATCATCTAGAAAATAAGTAACAATTTCAACACGTCAGTGCCTCACCCATTCCTCCTTTACAATTTAAAATAAAATATGCACTATAGGAATAAGAATAACTAAACATTAAAGAATCCATTTTCATTACTTCTGCAGTTCATAAAGTTGACCAAAAGTATTGCCTCCTCCACGCACCCCTAGGAAACATATCAGATTTAAGCATTAAAAAGTATACCATACCTGATGCCTTCGTGTTGATGCGCAGCCGCGGCAGTTTTTTTTTCTTTTCTCTTTTCTTAGTTGAATATCAAAACTGATCAGCCCTAGTATTTAATTTAACATATATATTACCCTGATTTATTTTAAAAAAATACTTGTGCAAAGTGGTATAAGATTTTAAACAAATTGACATTTAGCCCACCACTTATATTAATTATTCAAACTCACCCATAAAATAAATAGTCTTAGTTATTGAAAAGTCCAAAACACCCATTTAAAATTTTACGAGATAAATCTTTTAGAGAATTAATAGGACTAATTCTCAGAGTAACTAAGCGGTCATTACATCAAGATCCTAAGATGTTATAGTTATATACCTGAGGACATTGTTGCAGAGAAAGTAGAACCTATGTTGAAGATTATTTTCTTCCTCTTTACCTAACTTAATATTACCGCAATTGTAGAGTGAAAGATTATAGAGAATTATATGATACCCTAGTGAATGAAGGGAAGACTAGTTTATAGAGTTTCAAACTTAATCTTGAATGTCCATGAAGTAACAATTCTAATATGTTAGATTTAATTTTCATTTGTCAGCTTTAGACTTTACATTAAGTAAGTCCACATCAAATAATAAAATGTTCACATTAATTATAAATACATAAACCCTTGCATTCGATTTCTATTTCAATATAGGCTTAGCAACTGAATTAAAAAATTATTTTTATAATATTATTTATTATTTATTGACGTTATTTATAATATTTTGATTAAGTAACTAAGCCTATATTGAAATAGAAAATGAAAGTAAAAATTTATGTGTTTATAATAAATGCTAGAATTTTATTATCTTAAGTGTGATCCAATTAATGTAAAGTCTAAAACTAATCTCCAATGAAAACGAAATCACGCATGTTAGATTGGTTATTTGACGGACGTTCAAGATTAAGTCTGAAGCTCTAGAAATTGATACTCCCTTCACTCACTAGGTTTATCATATGATTCTCTTCACTTTTCTGCCGCGAAAATTGTGATAACATAAGGCTTGGACAAGGAGGCATCTATTCGCGATAATGTCTTCAAGTATATTTATATAAAATCTCTCTGTAATCATATCGACCTCATGTCTGATATTACAACAACAAAAAATCTAGTGTAACTCCATAAAGTAGGATCTGCGGAGGGCACAACGCACGTATAGAGTAATGTAACAGAAAAAGGTATAATTCGGGGACCTTCTACTAGCTCCAGACCGTTAACTAAGATCGAATGATTCAACTAAAGAAGAGGAAGTTTTGTTTTAAGATAAGACAACTTGAATTGGATTCAAATTTTCGGTTAATAACAAATGCCTAATGATCATCCCTATTTATACTTGTGTAGGATCCTTCTAGATATTATTCTACATACATCTACAATAAATATCTAGATATTATTTTCTAAATATCTAAAAAAATCTTTATTATTCATTTACTATAAATTTCTTCCTAAAATATCGTATACTCTAGACTTTCTTGATTTTTCTTAAATACAAATATCCAAGATATTAATCTACAAAATTTCAGAAAGGTTTATTAAATATCTAAGATATTTGAACCTCCAAAAAAGTCATCTTTATTTTCATAGTACGCATACCTTACCGCTATTTCATGAAGATAGAGAGACTGTTTCTAAAAGATCATCAACTCAAGCATCTATGTCAAAAAAGAAAAACAAATAGTGATGAAAAATATAATGTGGTGATTAGCAACTATGAAGTGGATGAATATGTGAACTATTATGATTCAAATTTAGATAAAGATATAAAATAGGTTATCTAATTTTTTTAATGTACTTAGAATCTTTAACGATTAAAGTTATATTTATAAAATCAAAAGGATCAAATTTTATTTTAAAGATCAATTTTGCCCTTTATCCTATTCTGTTATGGCATAATCTCAATCCCCACCTTTTATTAATCATCTTATCCTTTATTTTGTACAAAAGTATTTTTAATCTAATAAAAAGAAAAGGTCAAAAAAAATTATTTTTACCTAGGACAAAGTTTACCCTTCTTCCTATAAAAACAAGAGGAAAAGCTGTGTATAGTAGTTTTTATAAAAAACAAGAATGTGGTTAGGGTTAGGGTTAGGGTTAGGGAAAATGGAGATGGGATTATAATTTGGGGAATCGAACTCTTACCAACAAGGCTTGGGTAGCTGTGTTTCTAGCTCTCTTGAAAGGTTCGTATATACCCAACTGTAAGCAAGGAGGATTATTTTTGTTCTTAATTTTTTCATTTTTCCGCTTAAAGCCCGTGACTTTTCCTTAATTTTTGTTTTTTATTCCAGGGGTTCTTAATTTTTTTTCGATCTCTTTTAAACAGCAAGCTGTGATTGATTGCGAAGTAAACTTTTATCATTTCTTAGATAGAGCTTGCAGACAAAGCTAACATCTGTGTATTTCTTTATAACTAAATTTACTTGTACGTATTGAAGATGTATAGTCCACGAAGAACATATTTATTGAGGGAAAATTTGTCTTGGGTATATCATGTATGTTACTAAGAAACTTTTATTTGTTAATCTGGTCTTTCTCTGATGTTTTTAATCTTTTGATTTCCAGGAAGTCGGACATGGATCCCTGTCTCTTTAAGCAGAAGAAGCAGCCTTCCATTGAGATCCTTTCAGATGAATGACTCTTTGAGATATTCAAATGTCTTCCTATTGGACAAAAGAGAAGTGCTTGTGTTTCCAAGAAATGGCTTACCCTTTTAATCAGCATCCTAGGGATGATAAATTTTCCAACTACCCCAATGGGTAGATGGTGAGGGATATCTTACCACATGCCTTGTTGGTAGGAAAGCCACAGATATCAGACTTGCTGCAATTGCTTTTGGAACTGCAAATTGTGGAGGTTTAGCCAAGCTATCTATTCCTAGAAAATAACATTCGGCATGGTGTGACTAATGTTGGTTCAAGACTATCGCTCGAGGTTGCGCCACTCTCAAAGATCATTCCTTGTGGAATGTGTCTTTTTTTGGTGATGACGGATTATCTGAGATTTCTCATGGGTGTCATCCATTTGACGGTGGATCTTTAGCTATTAGGATAACTAATATCTCTGGCTACTTTGTTCTTTTTGGCCTAGCTATGGATATGGTGGCTATATCATTCAAGCTTGTGGTGCTAAGCAATGGACACTTATGTGTCAAATCCTCTAACATACCATTTAGATTGTGTAATTTACATCCATCACCATTTGTCTCTTGTGGCTAAATATTGAACCTATACTCCTTTTCTGTGGCCAAGATCCAATCATTACATCGATTTCTTAAACATATGTCTTTTTGTCTCCCTAATATTTTCTTTCAATCCGTTATCAATCCTCTCAAAATCTACTTGAAAACTCAGAATGATACTTTCCCTGTTACTTTTAGTGTTGCTTTTTCAGTAGCTTTGTATGCCCCTGTCAACTATTTCCTTAGCTATCAACTTGGCCTTGGGATTAAAGGTGCTGCTATGGTTGTGGTGATAGCTGATTTCAATGTACTGGTTCGTTTTTTTATGTTAATTTTTCTGGGGTTAATAGAAAATCTTGGCTACGTTTGTAAGCTGAACGCTTTCATGGCTGGAAACCAATTCTGGTTCTTGCTTTCCCTAGTTGTATGCTTAGAGTGATCGTGGTATGAATTGACGATATTGTTATTAGGGCTTCTTTCTAATGCTGCAGAGGCAATGTCTACTATGGGAATTCTCATACAGGTAACTTCACTTGCTTATATATTTCTATTAGCATCAAATTCAGCCGTTTCTAAGAGAGTTGAGAATGAGTTGGGAGCAAACAGGCCTAATAAAGCAAAGACTTCATGTCATGTAGCAACTGTGTGTGCTATACTTACAAGCTTCCTAGCAATGCTATTTATGAAAACATCATAAAGAACTTAGGGAAAGGCTTTTATAAAAACAAGTCAATTTCATGGTTGGCAACAACGACAATGCCGGTGGTGGGGTTGTGTGAATTGGGCGACTTTCCACAAAGCACCGGTTGTGGTGCTTTGAGGGGCAGTGCAAGGCCAGCTCTGGGTTTTCACATAAACTTGGGCTCTTTCTATGGAGTTATATTGCCTCTCGTAATTATTTTGGGCTTAGTGATGGAGATGGGCTTGTTGGGCTTTTATTTGGGTTTGTTGGTTGCTCAAGCTGTTTGTGCATGTCTTATGGTTTTTGTGTTGAGTAGAACTGATTGGATGATACATGCTCAGAGAGCCAAAGAGTTGATTGGTGATGATATGGACAATCAAACTATATCATTTAAACAGTGTGCTAGAATGTTACCTTGTTTATCTGTTGTATACCAATAAGTATAAAACAGTAACATGGTATGCATCTTGGTTTTTTCTAGTTCCTGAGCTTGTTTGTTTACCTACAAGGAAATAAGTAATGTGCGTGAATATATTACAATCACTAGCAAAAAATTATACTTGTATACTTACTTTAGGGTTGATACTACAAGAAAATAGGTCTTTGATGAGGTGAAATTTAGTCTCTAAAAATATAAATCCGGTCGTTATTATTAAATAACGACTTATTATAATCCCGTCGTCATCGATCATTTAAAGCTCCACTGTTAAAAGTTAACGACCGAATTAAATTCGATCATTAAAAAGCTGTAATGACGAAAAAAATTCGGTCACTATACCTCTTTTCAGCAACCTGATTTTCCTTTTACTAATTGATATTCTAGTACTTAAAAAAAGGGGCAAGACCGGTGCACTTCGGTGGAAGTCTACTCCTCCTCAAATGAAAAGTCTGGACTAAACACCACCGAATCAAATGAAAGAATATGAGACTCGTCCGGCACATATTTTCTAAGCATGGAGACATGAAACACAGGATGTACGAATGATAAGCTAGGTGGCAAGGTTATTCTATAGGCCACCTCTCCAACTCGCTCCAAAATCTCAAATGGGCCACTGAATTGAGGTTAAGCTTTCCCTTCTTACCGAACCGCATAACACCCTTCATAGGTGACACTCTAAGCAAAACATGATCACCAACCATAAACTCTAGGGCTCGAATCCTCTTATCTGTATAACTCTTCTGTCGACTCTGAGCGGTTAACCACCTACCCTGAATCATACGGACCTGTTATATAGAATCCCAAAGAAAATCTGCATCTAATGAGTCCATCTTAGCGCAATCAGACCAACAAATCGAAGATCTACACCGTCTACCATACAAAGCTTTCAATGGAAGCATCTGAATACTAGAGTGATAACTATCATTATAGGAAAACTCTGCTAAGGGAAAGTGTTGGTCCCAACGGGAACCAAAATGAATCACACACGCTCGAAGCATATCCTCCAACACCTGAATCATCCTCTCAGACTTTCCAACTGTCTGAGATGAAAGTCTAAACTCATATCCAACCGAGTATCTACACCATGCTACAAGGCCCTCCAAAAATGTGATGTGAAGAGTGAACCAAGGTCAAAAATGATAGAAACAGGCACACCATGCAGTTTAACTATCTGACTGATATAAAGCTCGGCCAACTTCTCTGATGTATACTTAACTTTGACAGGAATGAAATGGGCAGACTTTGTTAATCGATCCACAACTATCCAGATAGAGTCATAACCACCTAAAGTAGTGGGCAAACCCACCACAAAATTCATGGTGATATGCTCCCACTTCCATGTGGGAATGGGCATCCTCTGAAACTCACCTCGAGGTTGTTAGTGCTTAAACATAACCTGGTGACAAGTCAAACACTTGGATACAAAATCTGAGACGTCATTTTTCATGCCACACCACTAATAGTGCTGACTCAGGTCAAGATACATGTTCGCCGCTCCTGGATGAATAGAATAACGAGCGCAATGAGCCTCATCAAGAATCAATCTAATCAAGTCACCCACCTTAGGCACAAAAGTTCGACCCCCAATCCTCAAAACACCATCCGGACCAAGCATCACTTCCTTAGCCTTTCCTCTAGCCACTTTGTCTCTGATGAGACATAACTTTTCATCCTCAAACTGGCGCTCTCTAATCTGGTCCATCAAGGAAGAACGAGCCTCGATGAAAGCAAGTACACCACTCTCATTAGAAAGCTGCAATCTGACTAAACCATTAGCTAGACGCTGAACATCCCTAACCAAAGGTCGCTCCTCAACTCGAATGGCAGCTAGACTCCCCATGCTAGAAGTCTTTCTACTCAAGGAATCGGCCACCACATGAGCAATCCCCGGATGATATAAGATGGTCAAATCATACTCTTTTAGCAATTCAGTCCACCTACGCTACCTCAAGTTCAGATCTTTTTAACTGAAAATATACTGAAGTCTCCTATGGTCAGTGAAGACCTCATAATGTACACCATATAAGTAATAACGTCACAACTTAAGAACAAAAAACATAGTCGCTAACTCTAAGTCATGGGTAGGGTAGTTCTTCTCATGAACCTTCAACTGTCTAGAAGCATAGGCAACCTAATAAAACCTTGAAGAATCACAATACACCGTAAAGTCCACGCCTACCTTAGGTAGTGTCAAAATGGGAGCTGATATCAACAAAGACTTGATCTTTTGGAAGCTCGCCTCACACACATTGGACCAATGAAAGGTTACATTCTTCTGAGTTAATCTAGCCAATGGAGATGTAATGGAAGAAAAACCCTGAATAAACCATCAATAATACCCAGCTAACTCCATAAAATTGCGAATCTCGGTAGTTGAAGCAGGTCGTATCCAACCTCTAACTGCCTCAACCATAGCCAAATCCACTCTAATCCCCTACTTAGACACCACATGTCGGAAGAAGACCACTAAATCAAGCCAGAACACACACTTGGAAAATTTTACATATAATATTTCCTCCCTCAACCTCTGTAGTACTATCCTCACATGGCGAACATGATCAACCTCGGTCTTGGAAAATACTGACATGTCATCAATGAATACTATTTAAAAATAATCTACTTACGAATGAAAAACCCTATTCATTAACTCCATAAGCGCTGCGGGGGCGTTAGTCAACAAAAATAACATTACCAAAAATTCATAGCGGCCATAGCGGGTTCGAAAAGCTTCCTTAGGGATATCTGATGCTCTAACCCTCAACTGGTGATAACAAGAGCTCAAGTCAATCTTAGAAAACAAGGCCACTCTGTGTAGCTGATCAAACAACTCATTAATACGGGGAAGAGGGTACTTGTTCTTGACAGTCACCTTGTTCAACTACCGGTAATCAATATACATCCTCATAGACCAATCTTTCTTTTTCACAAATAAGAATGGGGCACCCCAAGATGACGCGCTAGGATGAATAAATCCCTTACTCATTATGTCTTTGTAGTTGCTCCTTCAATTCTTTCAACTCAGTTGGAGCCAATCTATATGGAGGGATGGAGATGGGCATAGTACCTTGCTCTAGATCAATAGGAAAATCAATATCTCTATCAGGAGGAACACCTGGAAGGTCAAAAGGAAACATACCAACAAACTCCTGAATCACAGGAATAGACTCCGTTGAAGGTGGTTCAATACTAGTATCTCGAATGAAAGCTAAGTAAGACAAACACCCCCTATCAATCAATTTCTGAGCATGGGTGTAGGAAATAATTTTTTCTAGGATAAGAACCACTATTACCCTCCTACTCAATCTTTGGTACACCGGGCATGGCTAAGGTCACAGATATTGCATAACAATCAAGAATAATATGATAAGGAGAAAATCAATCCATACCAAAGATAACATCAAATTCTACCATCTCAAGAATTATCATATCTACCCAAGTATTTTAACCAGCCAGAGAAACAAGACAGGATCGATACACTCAATCCACCACTACAAGCTCACCTACGGGTGTGGAAACATGCACGGGCACTACCATCCGATCACACAATAAATCCAACCCAGATGAAACGTATGTAGACACATAAGAGTAGGTAGATCAAGGATCAAATATCACAAATGCAGGTTGATGACATACTGGAACAATACTTGTAATTACTGCATCTAAAGCCTAAGCCTCAGGCCTCCCAGGAAAAGAATAGCACTAAGCTCCTCTGCCACCCCCGGTCTGAGATACACCTTGATGTGCTCTATGTAGAACCAAAGAACCACTATGTAAAATCCTTCCACCTCTAGTAATTTTACCCCTGTCCCGACCCCTGGTCGGTGGAGATGAATCTCTAACTTGAGATGTCGAATAAGTACGATGAGGTCTGGAATGAATAAGAATGGGACAGTGCCGAATCAAGTGGCCTGGATCCCCACACCCAAAGCAAGGCCTCGGTGTAGAGGACTGTTGTCCACAAAATGAACTACTATGGCTAACACAGATGAAATTGTGGGACCCTCGAGACATCTGTCCACCCTCAGCTGCTGGTATAGATGCATGCACAGGATCCTAATGCCTGAAAGATCCACCACTCCTATGAGAATCTCTACCTTCTGATGAAGTACCAGAAAACTACCCCGTAGTATGAGCCCTATTAGGGTCCCCAAACTCCTCTTGCACCAGCAACTCCGCCTCCTTGGCAGTGCTCACAATAGACAGAAAGGAAGCCCCCCTACGATCTGCTTTGAATACATAAGATCTAATGGAAAAAATACAAGCCCCACACAAATCTACGGACTCTCTCTGCCTTAATTGGAATTATAGCTAAGGCATGCCAAGATAACTGACAAAAACGAGCCTTATACTAAGTAACAGTCATACCGCCCTGCCTCAAGCCCTCAAACCTCAATCGACTCTCTTCTTGTATACTCCAAGGAATGAAACGATCCTGAAAAGCACTAGAGAACACACTCCAATCCACTGGAGGGGATCTGACTAGCCTGGATCTCACATAAGTCCTCCACCACTCCTTGACTGGTCCACGTAGCTGGAGTGCAACAAAACGGACACCACGTTGATCAACCAACTCCATTGTTTCTAGCATCTCATGGCACAAGGTCAGAAAATCATGATCGTCCTCACTCCTACCACCCTAAAATTGAGGTCGTTTCATCTTCTGAAATCTTTCGTAACTAAGCTAATCATCTGCTGCCAAGACTGCCCTTGGGGTGGTTTGTGCCCGAATAGCTGGTGCAGGGACCATTGGGCACTGAATGTCCTGGATATCATGAACTCGGTCGTGATACTGCCTTGAAGTCTTTTCTCCCACTCTCATCTGAGAAACTCTGCGTTCTTGTCACACCACCCCCTTGAGTGAGGTTCTCAAGCATACCAATCATCCTCAATAGGGTGTCCTGATGAAATGGTGCAACTGTGAACTCCAGAAGAGCCTGATCCTTATCAACTTCTCTTTGTAGCTCTAGAGAAGCCCCTCTAGCATGTCCTCTAACTGGTGCCGCCTCTCGAGCACATCCTTTCACTGATGCCACTCCACGAGCACGACCTCTAACATTCCCCCTTTCCCTACCTCTAACTGCGGCCTGAACATGGTCTCTAGAGTTGTCTCGCCTTTACCACCTATAATCGTAGCTCTAGTCCTTGCCATCTCTCAAAAGAGCATGAGCAACTCAATACTAGTGAAGATAACAACGCACGATAAGAGAGAATAAATAAAAAGAAGTTTCCTAACAGTCTTCATAGCCTCTCAAAGATAAGTCTAGACGTCTCTGTACCGCTCCGTGAGACTCTAATTTGACTTGACCCGTACACACGTGAGACCTATGAACCTGGGGCTTTGATACCAACCTTCACGACCCAAAAATGGACATGATGGCACTTTCTCAATCCCACCAAAACAAGTCAGCCTAATCCCAACAAGAAATATAAATAAGGTGCGGAAGTAACTAACTACGATAGGTAACTAAAGTTGAAAATATTCAAAAACTTAAACACCTTCAAAGGATTGGTTGTCACGTGTGCAAGCCACTAGCAATACAGAAATCAAAAGAATTACATGTCTGAACAGTCTTTCTTCTCGAATAGAACAAAACAGAAAAACGAAATAGGAACAAGAGAGTCAGCCAGATGACAACAACTACCTCTCTAAATATCTTGGGAAGCCTAACAAAACAGAATAAGTCCAACAGAATACACAAACTCCTTTCATCCCAACCAACCTCTACAACTATGACGTGCACAAACAATCAGCTCTGCCTAAAAACACATAATACATAATAGAGATAGTTTTTTAGTATATCACATTTATCAAATCACAAGACACAACTCTCGAGTGATACCAGAATCAATCGCAGGAGTAACATCATACCACACAAGAATATGTAAGGATGAGATGCAATGCCATAATCACCGACAATGACCCATGCATCATAACATCTCTAAAGAATACCTCAACATCACAACATTGCCGGTAAAGACCTTGGCATAAAATTATCGCCAGGACAGATCTCGGCATCAGATCTCGATTGGTAAAGACCTCAGCTCTAACTTTTACCATCTCACTCATATCAATATTCTGAATCAATGCAAATATGTGTGACATAGAATGAATTAACATGATATGAAGTGTACAAAGAAATCCACTCATAATGACCGACCACAACAATATATCTCAAAAATAAAATTTTCATCACTTAACCACATTTTCAATTCAAGTATCACAAATTACACCCCACCATACATTTACATTTAATCACCTTATTTTTTATAATATTAAAATACTTAACGAATCACACATAGAAGAAAAGATAATTTGAGAATTCTACGAGAATTACAAAGTTATGAAAGTCCACTTGCCTTAATAATAGCACCACGATCTAATCAAATAAATTATGACAAAAAGATTTCAGAACTAATAATACCTATATTATTATACACCTAACCTACTCTCAAAATTGTATCTAATTTGATAATTTAATTGCCAATCTTAATGTATTAAAGCCTAAACTATAAATTTATAATTATAAGGATGACATTAAACACGAAAAGTAATTAAACTAATGATAGTAAGAGATCAAATTGTAGATCTCAAAACTGCCTATAAGCTTACAATAGCGCATGGCAACATATTAAGTATAGAAATCATATTTCCAAATAGATACAACATCACTGGATCTTGATTACAACGTCACTAGGCCCACTAATGTTTGCCACCAACTTTTCTCAATTTCAAGCCAAACTAATTACTAATATTTTCCAGTAACTAATATTATATAACCCTATATATGGTTTTGTGAGTCTTCAATAGACCTCTAACACTTAAATACAAAGAAACGAAAATGCACCATTATCACTAGTAAATTGCATTTAAATAAAGAGTTGAGGTTTTAAAATTTTCTACCTGAATGTATGACGTTTTGAGTCCGGCCACTGGCAAAATCAATCAAACCCTCTCCTCGTCTTCTTTTATTTCTCTAGATTGATTTATTATTAAAAGGGATAAACCCACTAACTTATTCTAAATTACCTAGAAAAGTGGTATAAGATGTTAAGTAAATTAATATTTAGTCTACCCATTAAATCAATTATCAATACTTACCCTTAAATTAAATAGTCTTAGGTTACCACATAGTCCAAAGTACCCACTAAAATTTTACGAGATAAATTTTTTAGGAAGTCAAGGGGACTAATTTTCAAAATAACCTATTGGGTCATTACAAAGCCATTTCTTAATAGTTTTGTCGTGGTCTTCATTGATGATATTCTTATTTATTCCTGAAGTGAGATGGAGCATATAAATTATTTGAGATTGGTTCTATAGAGGTTGAGGCAGAAGCAACTGTGAGTTTTTGTTGGGTGAGGTATCTTTTGTTGGTCATGTGGCATTCAGTGATAGTATTAAGGTTGACCTAAAGAAGACTGAGGCGATGAAGAATTGACCTAGACCATTGACTACTTCAGATATTAAAATTTTTCTTGGGTTGGATGGTTATTATAAAAGGTTTATTGAAGGTTTCTCATCTATTTTATCTCCATTAACTCAAAAGAAGGCTACCTTTGTACGGTTGGATGAATGTGAGAAGAGTTTTCACACTTTGAAAGATTAGCTTACATCGACTCCTGTTTTAACTCGACTAGATGTCTTTGATGGGTTTGTAGTATATTGTGATGCCTCTCGGACTGGGTTGGTTTGTGTGCTTATGCAACATGGTAAGGTGATAACTTATGCATCAAAGCAATTGAGGTGCATGAGCGTAATTACCCGACACCTGACTCATGATCTCTAGTTAGCGATTGTGATGTTCATTTTGAAGATTTGGAGACATTATTTGTATGGAGTTCATGTTGATGTTTTCACCAATCACAAGAGTTTGGAATATGTGTTCATCCAAAGAGATCTTAACTTGAGGCAAAAGAGGTGGTTGGAACTCCTTAAGGACTACGACCAGAGTGTTCAATATCATCCCGACAAGGCAAATGTTGTAGCTAATGCTCTTAGTAGACTGTCTATGGGGAGTGTGGCTCATATTAATGAAGGGACGAAGGATTGGGAAACGATGTTCACAATTTTGCTAGGTTGGATGTTAGGATAGCTATCTCTAATGAGGGCGGTATTCATGTTCAGAATGGGTCTGAATATTCTGTGGTTGTTGATATCAAGGATAAGAAAGATCTAGACTCGTCGTTGGTCGAGTTGAAGAAGTTAGTTGCCAAAAATAAGATAGAGCTTTTCTCCCAAGGGGGAGATGGTGTACTTCTATATCATGATCTGTTGTGTGTTTCGGATAATAATGATCTTAGGCGAGTAATCAAGAGTGAGGCCCCGTAATTCGCATTATTCCATTTATGCGGAATCATCAAAATGTATCGGGATTTAAGGGAAATGTATCGGTTGCATGATATGAAGAATGATATAGCAAAGTTTGTATCGGAAAGTCCTTATTGTCAACAAGTGAAGATAAAGTATCAAAGCACTGGTGGTTTTGTTCAAGATATTGATATTCCTAATTCGAAGTGGGAAGAGGTAAACATATATTTTATGGTTGGTTTTCCTCAGACACGAAGTCAGTTTGTTTCAATTTGGGTTATTGTCGATCGGATGACTAAATCGACTCCCTTCCTACCGATCAAGACTACCTTTAGTGCCAAAGATTATACAAGGTTGTATATACGAGAGTTGGTGAGGTTGCAAGTGTTACTTGGTCTATCATATTGGATCACGGAACCTAATTTACTTCTCACTTTTGGAGGTCATTTCAGTGAGTACTTTGCACCAAGGTGAAATTAAGTAATGCTTTTCATCCTTAAAACAATGGACAAGCTGAAAGGACAATTAAAGATTTGGAGGACATGAAGAGGGCTTGTGTTGGAATTCAACGGTAATTAAGATGATCATCTCCCACTCATCGAGTTTTCCTATAACAATAGCTTTCATGCTAGTATCGGGATAGCTCCATTTGAGGCTTTATATGGTAGGAGATGTAGATCTCTAGTGGGGTGTTTTAAGTTGGGAGAGATAGCTTTGATTAGCCTTGATTTGGTGTTGGAAGCTATAGAGAAGGTGAAGTTTACTAGGGAGAGGTTGAAAATGGCTCAAAGTCTCTAAAAGTCTTATTCAGATGTTAGGAAGAGGGATCTTGAGTTTCACGTTGGAGTTTGGGTGTATATGAAGGTCTCACCCATAAAGGGTGTAATGCGCTTTTTTAAGAAGGGAAAGTTTAGTCCCTGATATGTAGTTCCTTATGAGATTACATAGTGCATTAGGAATGTGACTAATAGATTGGACTTGCCTTTGAATTTGAGTTCTATTCACCCAGTTTTCCATGTGTCTATGTTGAGGAAATCAGTTTGTGATCCTAGTACAATTGTACCTTTGGAAGGTGTTGAGGTTAAAGAGAACTTGTCTTATGAGGAAGTACCGGTTGAGATCATTGATAGGGAAGTGTAGCGGCTTCACAACAAGGATGTGACTTCGGTTAAGATGCTTTAGAGAAATCAACATGTGGAGGGTGCTACATAGGCGGCGGAGTTGGCCATGATGAAACTATATCCCCATATTTTCCAATCTACTCAAGCCTAAAGTATTAGGTTCCTCCTCTTTCAAATGGTCCTAATTCTTTCAATCTTGAGTTTCATGACATAACATGCATACATGAGCACGAAAATGATTTTAAAGATGTTTTGAATGATTTGAAAATGTTCTGATATAAGTTTAAATGACATATGTTTTGCAAGTGATGAAATATGCATTGTATCTTGTCCTTAGATGATTCATCTTCTAAGTCAATCCTTTTAAGCCTTGTTTTAGCACATTCGAGTATGAATGTTCCCAAGGGGGAGATGATGTAAGGATCCGGACATGGTATGACCTTAATGGTGCTTGAAAATTTGTTCTAAAAAGTGTTTGAGCAAGATGACACCTTATGGGCACCTCCACGAGCCGTGCGGAGGGACCTTGAGGTGACCCTTGTCCTTGTGTATCAAGTGCTGGCCTTAACTTGTAGTTTAAGACCAAGGCACGTACCACATGAACCTCACATAATCCGTGTGGCACTTTTTGGACTGTGTGGTGGCTTGTGTCAGTGGCGTTGGCCTAGAAAACCACATTTTGGCCAAGGCTTGGACCATATGAACCTCTCACAAACCGTTTACCTCTTCATGGTCTAAATAGGCCTCTGTATGGGCATTGGTGTGAAAATTTATTAAGTGTGGAATCACCGTCTCTAAACTTTATCAGAGAAAGATTTCCGAAGTGAGGTTTCACGGAAGGGCATGCGGTCTGTGTGCCTTTGTACGGACCGTATGACCCTTATAGGGGATCCCTATAACCCATATGCATCCTCATGGATCCGTCCTTCTTCTTTACAAACAAGACCAAGGCACCCTAAGGTGAAACACCAGGGTGAATAATGCCCTTGCTCAATAGATCTTGGAGCTGCTCTTTTAGCTACTTCAACTCAGCCAGAGCCATTTGATAAGGAGTGATAGAAAGGACTTAGTTCCTCGCTCAAGATTGGTAGTAAAATCAATGTCCCTATTTAGAAAGACTCCTAGTAGATTAGTAGGAAACAAATTTTAAAACTTGCAAACTACTATAATAGACTCCAAAAAAGGTTCAACAGTATCACGAATAAAAGCCAAATAAGCTAAACACCCTATCTCAATTAAATTTTCGGCCCGAAAATAAGATATCACCTGTCTAGGATAAAAACCCTTCGAACCTGCCACTCTATCCTAGGATTGCCTAGTATGACTAAGGCAACAGTCTTGGCATAAGAATCAAGAATAACAATGTACAAAGATAGCCAATCCATACCCAGAATAACATCAAAATCTACTACGTCTAGTATAATCATATCCATAGCAGCCAAAGTCACAAGATAGGATCGGTACACGTGATACACTACAAAGGGCTCACCTACTGGGGTCGAAACATGTTCAACAAGCACAAATATAGTATCATATGGGAAATAAAACACCAAGGAGAAATATGCATACATGTAAGAATAAGTGGAGCCAAGATCAAATAACACAGATGTAGGACGATGGCTAACCCGAAAAATACCTGTGATGATAGAATCAGAGGTTTCATCCTCGGGTCTACCTGGGAAAGCATAGCAACGGCCTCCCTATGCTTCACTAGTAGAAGCTTCCCCTCTACCACCAGAATGTGTGGAAGTATCACCTGTTTCCTCTATCTCTTGTGCGTTCACCCCTATCGACTGTACCTCTAGCCTAACCCCTAGTCTGCAGGGCTGAACCTATAGCTGATGGTGCTAGATCTCTGATCGGTGTTGTGGAGTAAGAGCGGTAGGCCCAAGACTGAGGCTACATGTGGCACTGTCAAATCATATGATCAAGATATCCACACCCAAAATAAGATCTAGGGGTGGATAGCAGCTATGATGGAATAAAAGGGTTAGTGTAGCCACTTCCGCCCATAGGCCTCTGTTGGGAACTAGATGAACTCAGACCTGATCTATAAGAATCACGGGGACCTTGACTTCCCTCTTAAGTTGGCAAAAATACATGAACCTCGCGGTGCTGAAACAAACCACCTTCGTTTATCATACCTCTGCCTCCTAATGAGGCACCTGAGTACTATCTCGATGTACGAACTCTTTTGGGTTCCCCAAACTCCTCTCTCTACATGAGCTCCACCTCTTTGGTGGAACTAACAACTAATTGGAAAGATGCTCCATCTCTAGACACCCAAAATACTGACTATCTAATGGAATAAACCATCCCTCTCACAAATCGGCAAACTCTCTATGCCTTGGTAGGAAGTATAGATGTAACATGCCGAGCTAGTTGACAGAAACAAATCTCATACTCAGAAACCGTCATAGTTTTCTATCTCAAACTCTGAACCTTGGATAACTCTCCTCATAGACACTCCAAGGAACAAATCGATCATAGAAGTAACTGGAAAATGTCTCCTAAGTTAACTAAGGAGACCTAACTAGAAGGGATACTGAATCAGTCCTCCATCACACCCTGGCTGGTCCACGGAGTTGCAGCTTAACATACTGCATGCGATGAGTCTCTACTAACCCCACAATAAGAAAGATCTATCTCAAGTAGGTAAAACTCGTATGCATCCTCACACATCCCCCCTGAAACTAAAATGGGTCTATCTTTCTAAACCTCTCGTATCTACGCAACTCATCATTAGTAAAGACAGCAGCAGGAGGGATCTCAATAATAGGATTTGGAAATGGCTATCCCACCTATATTTTGGCCTATGGGCCTGTTGCGGACCCGGTGGTTGAACCCAAACTCGTGTCTGGGGAGTACTCGATGTATCAGCTGGACTAATTGCCTAGCCTAAAGTCTCTAACACACCTAGAACTCTCAAAAGAGTATCCTGCAGTAGTGGTGATGCAACATAGTCATAAGGAACATGATCCACCCTAGCTCCATAACTTGCTCGAGGGAGATACCATGCTCATAATCTCTCCCCAATGCTGCTCCTCGGCCTCACCCACTACCTCGACCTTTAGTTCAGCCCCTATCCCTAGAAAGTGTCAATATCGGTCTTAGGGGCTGCCACCCCTTGTTCAGTAGCCGCTATAGCTCTAGTCCTCAGCATCTGTCCAAAGGACACACAACCACTTAACGCTTAAACAAAACCACCAAACGAATTGATCAGAGAGATGTAAAGGAGAACTTCCTAACAATCTTTTTAGCGTCTCAAGGATAAGCAACATACATCTTTGCATCGATCCTCAAGACTCTACTAGACTGGGCTTGTACACATGTGAGACCTATGAATCTGGGGCTCTGATACCAAATTGTCATGACCCGAAATTTGGTATATGATGGCACTCACTTAACCCACCAAGGCGAGTTAGCTCAAAAGATATACAAACCAACATAACAATAAAAGCGGAAGATAAACAGTCTAATAAAATAGATAAACATAGGAAATCAAAAGCTATAACCATCCTTGAATTGGTGTTACATGTATAAGCTTATAAATTTAGAATACTCAATAAAATACAAGTCTCAATGTCTAGTTCTCAAATATGATGAAACATAAAATGGAAACTACCTCACGAATGATCTGGAAGCTTGATCTTGTAATGAAGAATATCTAGCAAGAGGTATCGGGCTATCAACCTACAAAAATATAGCAAGGGGTGAGTACCAATCAATAAGGCACTCAACAAATGAAACTAACAAAAAATGAAGCAATCAAGAACAAAAGGACTCCTTAACACTCAATGACTTACTACCGAGCTACACATATGCACTCAGAAATGTTCTAGCACAATGCATTGTACAAATCACAAGAATACACACACACACACCCGCATCACATAACATCATGTCTCAAAATATCCAATTGATGCTAAAGTGTAATTATACAATAGATATCCAATATCATAAATGATACATATAATATTATCGAGACGAAATGATATACGATGGAGTGAATGCAATGAGTTGTAAATATGTAATGCATTGTCAAATAATTATGATGCATATCTGTCCTACGATACACATCCGCTAGTAAACTCAGACCAGAACCCATGGGGGCCACACAAGGACCATGTATCCGTGAATATTGTTAGAAATGACCTCGGCCAATGCTTACCCGACTGGAAATGACCTTGGCCAAAAAATAATAAGCCGGCATATTATCTCAGCTCCCTGGCAGAAACCTCGACTAAACATCAATCGGTAGAGACCTCGACCACCATCCATATGTTACCTTACTCATCCTTTGGTCATAGCCATCATAAGTACCAATGCACAAATAATAGTGAATGCAATGTGCATGCTCTCAATTTCATCACAGTATTAATATCATAATGATTTTAATATTATCACAGTCTCAATATCATCAAGGTCTCTATATTAATCATATCTCACTATAAGTGCCATCTCGATATCAATATCAAATAATTCACACGATCTCATGTATTACGAGTTCACAATTAATTCACAAATCAAGATTTTACCACATGAACAATAATTCTGTAATCTCATAATCAAAGCCTAAGAAGATACAATTCTACCCGGAAAGCGGCACCTTAACTTAATAGCTCCATTTTTTTGTTCCTGAGTGAAAGGTACAATCAATCGTTCATACGTTGTTCTTTCTTAATCCTTGAGTCCAGGGAAAATAAGTTGGTTGCCTCTTAGAGTATAGATTCTCTCGGGGTAAGTGATAAGAGTACACTGGCCTGTGTGGTAGCGGGCGAACTAAGCATCGATGAACGGATTGGATTAACCAACCCAAGATGGCTTCAGTCATTATGTATTAAACAAAAGCAAAAGGCTCAATAATGGTCAGACGATAATAAAAAGTCAAAAAGTATTCATGCTTGGAGATAATTAACAATTTGAATGTTTGATTCCATACACATAAGAGCATACAAGGTTCAAGCATACTTAATAAAAGGTTAGAAGTCCACTTGCCAAAGAAAATGTCTCCAATCTAGTTAAATCCACAACTTTTCCCCTTTCACGATAATCCAAATCACCACAATCTATTCAAAAAAATATATCATCACAATAACAAAATGAATCTAATGACATTAAAATCAATCAATTTGAGTGAAAAAGTAAAATGATAAAAAATCTCATGTCAAAAAAAGTAACTGGAAATCTAAAATTTAATATATTAAAATGCGCTCCAAGTAATAAGGATTTTAACAATGCAAATGGTTTTGAAAATGAAGCTAAAATGAGGGAGAAATCATCAATTTAGTAATCAAATTATGAATCCCCAAATTCCTTAATTAAAAACCCCAATTTCTAAGTGAAAAACACAATTTAATCCATGGAAATTGAAGAAATAGGTTAGAAAATAGTTACCCATTAGATTTGCCATGAAAATCCTTGAAGATATTCTTTAAAACGAAGCTTGGAAGTTTGAAAAAGGTGAAAATTAACATAACCTGTCACTTAAAGTAAGTCAAAATTCACGTACACTTTTAACAATTTGCAAACACGGATGTCATGAGGGACTGACCCTTTGCAAATGCGGAGGTCAAGACTACCTCAACTCCATGAACGTGGATCCTTCATCCACGAACATGGAGGTCTAACCACTTGACCTCCGCGAATGCGAAAGGTAAGGCGCAAATGTGGAGAACAAAATAAATAGCACTAGATACCAGCAAAATCAGCAATAACAACTCAATAAAATCATGAAATAAGCCCTCATGATTCGTTCGAAACGCCATGAACACAAACCAAACATGGAACCCTACCAGAAATAGCATTCCAAATAAAGATTTGAGACTAGAAATATTTATTGAGGGAAAATGTTTCTTGGGTATGTCATGTATATTCCTAAGAAATTTTTTATTTTCTGGTCTGGTCTTTATCTGATGTTTATAATCTTCTGATTTCTAGGAAGCCCAAGACAATCCTTTCAATTGTTATCACCTGGGTGAAATTGGGGTGTATATTTTCCTTCTTTCAAGAGGAGTTGGGTCCCAGACGCTTTTGAGTAAAAGCAGCAGCTTTCCATCAAAATCCTTCTAGATGAATGTCTCTTTGAGGTATTCAAACGTCTTTGCAATGGCCAAGAGAAAAGTGCTTGTGCTTGTGTTTCCAAGTGTCGGCTTACCCTTTTAAGCAACATCCCAGGGATGACACATTTGCCTCTGAGCCTAATAGTGTAGATGGTGAATGCTATCTACCCAGGTGCCTTGTTGATAGGAAAGCCACAGACATCAGACTTGCACTTGCTGCTGTTGCAGCTGGAACTGCAAATTGTGAAGGATTAGCTAAGCTATCTATTAAGGGAAATAACCTACAGTGTGGTGTGACTGATACTGATCTAAAGGCAATCATTCGAGGTTGCCCTACTAACAAAGATCTTTCCTTGTTGAATGTGTCTTCTATTGAAGATAAAGGATTAACTGAGATTCCTCATGGGTGTCATCTGTTAGGGAATCATGATCTTTTCTTATGCCCAATAATTACTGACAAGTCTTTGTTGGACATCGCAAGGAACTTCCCTCATCTAAACTCTTTATCCGTTCACAGTTGTCCTAGAGTAAGCAATTACCATTGTTTAGAGCTGATGAGAGGCTCTTCCCTCTTGTTTAGAGCTGTGTAGATAATTTGGTGGCAGTGAATTTAAGCAGGGGTGTCAATGTTACAGACATATTGGTTTCAGGCATAGTTGAGCTGCATGGGGGATCTCTGAAGTTGCTGATTGTTGACGGTTGCAGACATGTTACTGATGGAACCTAGTAGAATTTCAAACTCTTGTCGGATGCTTACTAAACTTGATGTTTCCAAGTGTGGAATCATTGATTCAGGGATTAGAAATTTGCCCAGTGCTATACAGCTCCATTTGTGGGTCCTCTCACTGTCCAGTTGCATTTCAGTTTCTGACAATAGCTTGCCCTTCTTGGCCAATTTAGTTCAGGACCTTCAGAGCTCGAACATACTAGTGTCCTGGAATCAGCTCTCGAACTATTGACGCACTTGTAGAGAACACCAGAGTTGTGATATCCTTTACTAAGTAGGTTCTGATTTAGACCTTGTACAATTTACATGTTGGCTATGGTGAATATGGGCCTACTGAAATTTTTTCATGATTGCTGCAATATGTTGTTTTTGAGTGCGACAACTTTAGTTTTCTGATGAATATGGTCCTGGCTCCTTCTTCCAGTAGTTGTTTTTAGCTTTTACCGTTGCAATGATGAGAAAATCCTGCTACAATAGAAGCTTTTTATATTTATATTTAGTTTTATGTTATTCAAAATCATCCATGACGTTCAACTTTAATGTTTTGATTGCGATGATTTGGTCATGTTTGGGTCTTGAATCATCTGTAAGGTTGGTTTGGGCAGTTGTTCAATTTAGTGCCTTACCGTTTTAGGTTGTCTCTTCTTTTCTAGTTTTGCAGGCCTTGTCTTGATCATGAACTATCCCATGCATTTGTGCCTTTTTATTATGATGGAGTGAATTTAAGCTTCTTCTCTTGATGCCATTGCAAATATCACTCCTTGGGTATGATCATTTCAAAATCATTGAGATATTGAGATTTTTTACGAAATGTCAACAATTTTGCACCCCCTACAACACAATGTTAGCAGTTCTGCCTAATCCATTTGTACTCAGTCAATACAGTCGATTTTATTTCTAACTTGGTGCGCAGGAAGCTTAAAGATAGATCATTAAATCCCAAAAATTCCAAGAAACATAGATCATAACTGCTTCTGCTATCGCACACTATATTATTTCAATGAAGATTGATGAATCCAACCTAAGTGACAATTAACTTGTATGGTTTAGACCCCGTAGATCTTAAATTGAAATAATATTATCGCTATGAAGATTTTCATGACCCGACTTCTCAGGTCATGATGGCACCTATCAGGTCCCTCCTATAGGAAAGTCAACTCAATGCCCATGTCACCTGCCCTGAATTTGTAATGATAAAGTTACTAGCAACATATAAATATAGCGACTACAACCCACCCAAGATCTGGAAGTACAGAGCTACTATAGACTTAAATTAAAATATACATATCTACATACATAACCAAAATAGCAAAAATTGGATCAAAATGGGGGAGAAAATGGTGTTCGAAGGTTGTTTGTACGTTTGTCACATTTTCTGGAAACCTTCCAGATCTATACGTGATTTCCCTTTTTTTTTCTTTTTAGAGCGCCTGTGACATGGTAGCTCATGGCTAGGCCTTGCCACCTGCCGCCTTTGACTTTCAGCAACCACCCAAACTCAATTTCGATGTTCCTATCTCATTCGTTGTCAATAAATACAATTCATATGTGAAGTTTGATCGAAAATGGCAGTTTGGATTCAACGGTATAGTCGAAATTCCCATACGAGGTTATTTTATTCCAATGTGGGTCCTATTTTCCAATATCATGATCTATTGAAGGGACCAAAACACACACGGAAGCCCCAAGAATAGAATGAAAGGCTTTCCCAGACCAAACTTGATGTTTCGGATCCAACAGTGCAGTCAGTATTCTCATTTGTGACATGTTTCCCAAAGACATTGACTAAAGCAACTATTGACCCAACGAAAGGATAAATTTGCAAAACTAGATATAATTGTACCGAACATGTTCCTAGCCTAATTAGGCCATTTCAATGTTGATGGAATGGTCAAAATTCCACTCTAAGGCAATTTACTAGGACATTACCTGAAAATTCCTTTTATGTTTATAATCCCTCATTTAACTTGGAAAACTGCATAAATATCATACAATTCACCCAACACCAAACAATCAGTGTCAATAAGTCATAAATAGACTGAAGTCACTATGCAAATGCTCAAACTGATTAAATATTCACAAAATTATAGAAATGACCTGGAGGGTCATTACAACATCCCCTTTCATTCGCAAAAGTAAGAATGAGGATGTACATGAAGACTCCCATCCGAACCACATAGGGATCCCGACCCCGCACTTATAGTAGATAGTGAATCAACCAATCTTAAGCATGCTCAACATTAAACAACAATTCTAGTCGCCCCAGCTAATTAGATATATAATAACCCATTTGTATGGAAACGAGAATTAGTTGTAGCAATCTATAAGGGATCCACAAAAGATCAACCCCTTAGCCCATAAACTTAATCCACTAACACATAATAGGACATCAATAGGCTAACGATACGTGCATTAAATATACTAGCCAATACCTTACAAATCACGATTATCGAGTACAACATCGATAACCGTACACTAGAAACAAGTCAATCTAACCCCCAAGGAAACCTTACAAAATGATCAACATCCCCCTTGAAAAACATAGCTAGGAATCCAGACAACACAATCCCAGCCAACTAACAATTACAACAAGTCTCTAGGGGAGAGTGGTCGGCAACCTAGTTGACAACCTAACAATATCCCATTCAACAATAGACAACCAACAATAGGTAACCCAACTAAGCCCTCGGGCATAAAATTCTCACAAAACAGTAACCAAGGAATCTAGAGAACCGTATATCAACAAAATCCCAAGAAAAGGGTCATAATCATAGAGGCAGAAGCTATAGCCAGGGGTGTAAATGACAATCAACCTTTTAAATACTATATCACTTATATCAGACTACCCACTCTAGTAGTCAAGCAGCAAAAGGATCATATGTATAAGTCACAGGGTTTTGGCTAACATTTAGCCCCTGGTGAGGTATAGTCATAACATAAGTGACAATTATTTAGAATCCTCCCAATTATAGCATACTCATTCGTATTAGGAAGCCCAACGAGTCAGACCAGCGGTCAATTAATCTTATACGAATGTACAGAGACCATCAATGCTTAGTATTACCTCAGTCACAATCTCTCTCGCCTGTATAATCTTTATCAGAAGTATTCACAACCCGCATAACCTTTAAACAACATCTAACATATAGGTATTAGTGTTACCCAGTCCCAACCTCAACAACATATGCCATAATTCCATACACAGTCATCTCCAGAAAAGTAACTAATTATGAAGCTTATTTCTAGGGATCTCAAAATCTCAATGTTTGTAGTCTTCCAATACAGCTACAAAAACTTGAGGACATCTAATCTCTGCTCAACGGCCTCTAGGGGCTACTCCTTATCAGGGATTGATGATGCAGCATTAGCCCTGCTCGGAGTCTCCCCTTTATGTAGCACATGCGCGAATGAGCGACTTAAATCATATTTCAAGAAGGCGATAGACCACTGGTGATATCACACTACCAGAATCAATAACACAAGAAGTTTCTAAAACAACCCATAGCCTCGTAGAGATAAGTCGCATATGTCTCCACATCTATCCACTGGAATCTACTATACGGTAGCTCTGCATCGATGAGATCAGCGAACCTTAAACTCTGATATCACCTTTTCATGACTCAACTTCTCTAAGCATGATGGTGCTTGTCAGATCCCTCCTATAGGCAAGCCAACCAAATGCCCACAACACCTGCCCTGAATCACTAATGATAAAGATACTAGCAACATATAAGTATAGTATACACAACCTACCCAAGACCTGAAAGTCACATGTACAGAGCTATTATAGACTCAAATTAAAATATACATATCTACATACATGACTAAAATAGACAAAATCAGATTAAAAATTGGGGATAACACGTAGTTCGAAAGTTGTTCGTATGTTTGTTATGTTTTCTAGAAACTTGCCAGATTTATACATGATTTTTCCTTTTTTTTTCTTTAGACCGCCTGCCATGTGGAAACTCATGGCTGGGCCACACTACCCACCACCTTTGACTTTCAGCAACTACTCAAACTTAATTTCGATGCTCTGGTCTCATCTGGAGTCGAACAATATAATTCATATATAAAATCTAATATGAAATAGCACTCTCGATTCAATTATGTAGTCAAAATTCCCATCGGAGGTCATTTTATTCCAATGTCGTGTCCATTTCCCAATATTGAAATCTATCGAAGGGACCAAAACACACCTGAAAGCCCCGGAACCGAACGAAAGGTTCTCCTAGAACAAACTTGATCTTCTAGATCCAACGGTGCAGTTGGAATTACCATTTGTGACATGATACCCAAGGACGTTGACTAAAGTCAACTATTGACCCATTCTGGAGGCTAAGTTTGAAAAACTCGATACAATTACACCGAACATGCTCCTACCCAAATTTTGCGATTCTAGAGCTGATAGAATTGTCAGAATTCTGCTCCGAGGCCATTTTCTAGGACTTTACCTGAAATTTATTTTATGGTTATAATCCATTGTTTAACTCGAAATACTGCATAAATGTCAAATGATTCACCCAAAGATCGACCAGTCAGTGTCAATAAGACTCAAAATAGACCAAGGTCACTATACAAATACTCAAACTAATAAAATATTCGTGGAACCATAGACTCTGGAGGATCATTGCAGAAGATTGATGAAAATTTATGGCAAATGGGAAAAATGAGTTCCTATTATTTAACCTTTATTTAACTAACAGTATATAAAATGATAGTCATACTTTTTTTAACTGAAGAAAACAGAGAGGGTGATAACCAATAATTTGAACTTTGAAGAAACATTTCAAGAGAGAGAATTTTATGATAAGTAGAAGTAAAACTAAATAATAGCATGAAAAGAGAAACATATGATTGTAGTATCAAAATGCAAAAGTTATACATGTAGACTCCTTTCAAGAAAACGAAATAATAGATGGAGATGTTACCCATATACTTAAATGGTTGAAATAGAAAAGTGCTATCGAAAAGTCATATATTTGAAGGATGCATATGTTTTAGCATAATGCAGGACTTATTTTGCGAGTGTGTAGAGAATTGATCTATACTATCATTATCTTTCAAGTTATATGTAATTTCTAATGCTTAATCTTATGGATAAAGAATTTTAGTCATTTCTTAGAAAAAATAAGAACCATTAAAAAGCTTTAAACCTTTAAGCTATATCCTTGTTTTACAACATTTTTTCATCATGAAAACTGAATTGAGTTATTTATCAATGTTGCATCGTCTTCACAACATTATTTGATGCAAAAACATAAAAGAGAAATCGTATTTTTATATGGTAATGTGTGATTTATTATCAATTATGACATGGATTAGAATCACAATTTTTGAAAATAATATATTTTCTTATTACTACCTATACATATAAGGTAGGATACCAATTTCTTATAGTTTTTTTTTTTATTTAGACTGAAGTATTATGAATTTTTAAGTCTTCCTATTTGACAAATTTAAAGAATATTATTAAAAAGACTTATATACGCTAGTAAAAATGACATTGATGTGAAACAAGATAATACTAACTGTACATTATATTCATATATTTTTAATTATATATTTTATATAAAAATATTACTAAACTTGTTTCAAATAATATTTTACTTTAAGAACTTATTGTAAACACAAACTTAATGCACATCAAGATCCTAAGATATTATAGTTATATACCTGAAGATATTGTTGCAGAGAAAGTAGAAACTATGTTAAAGATTATTTTCTACCTCTTTTCCTAACTTTATATTACCGCAATTGTAGGCGGAGAAAAATTATAGAGAATTATATGATACCCTAGTGAATGAAGGGAAGACTAATTTATAGAGTTTCAAACTTAATCTTGAATGTTCATCAAGTAAAAATTCTAATATATGACATTTAATTTTCATTCGTCAGCTTTAGACTTTACATTAAGTAAGTCCACATAAAATAATAAAATGTTAACATTTATTATAAATACATAAATCTTGGTATTCCATTTCTATTTCAATATAGGCTTAGCAACTGAATTAAAATATTATTTTTATAATATTATTTATTATTTATTGACGTTATTAATAATATTTTGATTAGGTTACTAAGCGTATATTTAGATAGAAATTGAATATAAAATTTTATGTGTTTTATAATAAATGCTAGAATTTTATTTGTTTAAGTGTGATCCTATTAATGTAAAGTCTACAATTAATGTCCAATGAAAAAGAAATCTTGCATGTTAGATTGGTTATTTGACCGACGTTCAAGATTAAGCCTGAATCTCTATAAATTGATCCTCCCTTCACTCACTAGGGTTATCGTTTAATTCTCTTCACTTTTCTGCCGCGACAATTGTGATAACATAAGGCTTGGACAAGGAGACATCAATCGCTCTTCGCGATAATGTCTTCAAGTATATTTATATAACATCTCTCTTTAATCATATCGACCTCATGTCGGATACTACAAAAACAAAAAATCTAGTATAGTTCCATAAAGTAGGATCTGGGGAGGGTACAACGCACATATAGAGAAATGTAAGAGCATAATTCAGAGACCTTCTGCTAGCCCCAGATCGCTAACTAAGATCGAAAGATTCAACTAAAGAAGAGAAAGTTTTGTTATAAGCAAAGACAACTTGAATTGGATTTAAATTTTCGGTTAATAACAAATGCCTAATGATCATCCCTATTTATACTTGTGTAGGATGCTTCTAGATATTATTCTACATACATCTACAATAAATATCTAGATATTATTTTCTAAATATCTAAAAAAATATCTTGATTATTCATTTACTACAAATATCTTCCTAAAATATTGTATACTCTAGACTTTCTCGATTTTTCTTAAATGCAAATATCCAAGATATTAATCTATAAAATTCTAGAAAGGTTTATTAATTATCTAAGATATGTGAAACTCCAAAAAATCATCTTTATTGTCATAGTACGCATACCTTACCGCTATCTCATGGAGATTGAGAGACTGTTTCTAAAAGATCATCAACTGAAGCATCTATCTCAAAAAAGAAAACAAAATAGTAATGAAAAATATAATGAGTTAATTAGCAACTAATGATGTGGATGAATATGTGAATTATTATGATTCAAATTTAGATAAAGATATAAAATAGGTTGTCTAATATTTTTAATGTACTTAAATCTTTGGAAATAAAAGTTATACTTATAAAATCAAAAAGATCAAATTTTATTTAAAAGATCAATTTTACCCTTTATCCTATTCTATTATGGCACAATCTCAATCCTAACCTTTTACTATTCATCTTATCCTTTATTTTGTACAAAGTATTTTTAATCTAATAAAAAGAAAAGGTCAAACAAAAATCTTTTTACCTAGGACAAAGTTGACCCTTCTTCCTATAAAAACAAGATGAAAAGTTGTGTATAGTAGTTTTTTGAAAAAAATAGAATGGGTTTAGGGTTAGGGTTAGGGTTAGGGAAAATGGAGAGGGGATTCTAATTTAGGGAATCGAACTCTTACCAACAAGGTTTGTGTAGCTATGTTTCAAGCTCTCTTCGAAGGTTTGTATATACCCAACTGTAAGCAAAGAGGATTATTTTTGTTCTTAATTTCTTCATGTTTCCGCTTAAAGCTCGTGACTTTTCCTTAGTTTTTATTTTTTATTCCACAGGTTCTTAATTTTTATTTTTTGATCTCTTTCACACTGCAAGCTGTGATTGATTGTGAAGAAAACTTTTATCATTTCTTAGACAGAGGTTGCAAACAAAGCTAATATCTGTGTATTTCTTTATAACTAAATTTACTTATACGTATTGAAGATGTATAGTCCACGAAGAACATATTTATTTAGGGAAAATTTTTCTTGGATATATTATGTATGTTGCTAAAAAACTTTTATTTGTTAATCTGGTCTTTTTCTGATGTTTTTAATCTTTTGATTTCCAGGAAGACGGACATGGATCCCTGCCTCTTTTGAGCAGAAGAAGCAGCCTTCCATTGAGATCCTTCCAGATGAATGACTCTCTGAGATATTCAAACGTCTTCCTATTGGACAAGAGAGAAGTCCTTGTGTTTCCAAGAAATGGCTTACCCTTTTAATCGGCATCCTAGGGATGATACATTTGCCAATGAGCCCAATGGGTAGATGGTGAGGGATATCTTACCACGTGACTTGATGGTAATGAGCCCAATGGGTAGATGGCGAGAGATATCTTACCACGTGCCTTGTTGGTAGGAAAGCCAGAAATATCAGACTTGTTGCCATTGCTTTTGGAACTGCAAATTGTGGAGGTTTGGCTAAGCTATTTATTCGGGGAAAATAACCTTCGACGTGGTCTGATTGATGCTGGTTCAAGACTATCGCTCGAGGTTGCCCTACTCTCAAAGATCTTTCCTTGTGGAATGTATCTTCTGTTGGTGATGAAGGATTATCGGAGATTGCTCATGGGTGTCATCCATTTGATGGTGGATCTTTAGCAATTGGCATAGCTAATATCTCTGGCGACTCTGTTCTTTTTGGCCTTGCTATGAGTATGGATGCTATATCTTCTCAAGCTTGTGGTGCTAAGCAATGGCCACTTATCGGTCAAACCCTCTAATATACCATCTAGTTGTGTAATTTCCATCTATCACCATTTCTCTCTTGTGGCTAAAGATTGAACCTGTACTCCTTTTCTGTTTCCAAGATCCAATCATTTCATCAGTTGCTTCAACTTATGTCTTTCTGTCTCCCTAATCTTTTCTTTCAATCCATTATCAATCTTCTCAAAATCTACTTGAAAACTCAGAATGTTACTTTCCCTGTTACTGTTAGTGCTGCTTTTTCAGTTGCTTTGTATGCCCCAGTCAACTATTTCCTTAGCTATTAACTTGGCCTTGGAAATAAAGGTGCTGCTATGGTTGTGGTAATAGCTGATTTCAATCTACTTGTTCTTTTTTTTATGTTAATCTTTTTGGGGTTCATAGAAAATCTTAGCAAGGTTGGTCAGCTGAATTCTCTCATGGGTGGAAACCAATTCAGTTTCTTGCTTTCCATAGTTGTATGATTAGAGTGATGGTGGTATGACTTGATGATACTTTTATTAGGGATTCTTTCTAATGCGGTAGAGGCAGTGTATACTATGGGAATTCTCATACAGACAACTTCACTTGTTTATACATTTCTATCAGCATCAAATTCAGCCGTTTCTACAAGAGTTGGGAATGAGTTGGGAGCAAATAGGCCTAATAAAGCAAAGACTTCATGTCATTTAACAATTGTGTGTGCTATACTTACAAGGTTCCTAGGAAGGTTGTTTATGACAACATCAAGACGAACTTGTGGCAAGGCTTTTACAAAGGACAAGTCAATTTTGTGGTTAGCAACAATGACAATGCCGGTGGTGGGTTTATGTGAATTGGGCGACTGGCCACAGACCACTAGTTGTGGTGCTTTGAGGAGCAGTGCAACGCCAGCTCTTGCTTTTTACATAAACTTGGGCTCTTTCTACGGAGTTAGATTGCCTCTCGTAATTATTTTGGGCTTAGTGATGGAGATGGGCTTGTTGGGATTTTATTTGCGTATGTTGGTTGCTCAAGCTATTTGTGCATGTCTTATGGTTTTTGTGTTGAGTAGAACTGATTGGATGATACAAGCTCAGAGAACCAAAGAGTTGATTGGTGCTGATATGGAAAATCAAACTAAACCATTTAAACAGTACGCTAGAAAGTTATTTTGTTCATCTGTTGTATACCAATAAGTATAAAATAGTAAAGTGGTATGTATCTTGTTTTTTTCTAGTTCTTGAGGTTGTTTGTTTACCTACAAGGAAATAAGTAATGTGCGTGAATATATTACAATCATTAGCAAAACAAATTATACTTGTATACTTACTTTAGGGTTGATACGACAAGAAAATAGGTCTTTGACGAATGGAAATTTAGTCACTAAAAGTATAAATCCAGTCATTATTAGTTAATAACAACCGGTAAAAGCCCGTCATCAGCGATCATTAAAAGCTACGCTGTTAAAATTTAACGACCGAATTAAATTTGATCGTTAAAAGGCTTTAAAGAACACAAAAATCTGGTCATTATACCTATTTTCAGCAACCTAATATCCCTTCACTAATTGATATTCTAGTTATTAAAAAAGGGGCAAGCCCGGTGCACTTCCGGGGAAGTCTGGACTACTCCTCCTCAAATGACAAGTCTAGACTCAACAACACTGAATCAAATGAAAGTATGTGAGACTCGTCCGGCACATATTTCCGAAGCATGGAGACATGAAACATAGGATGGACGGATGATAAGCTAGGTGGCAAGGCTAGTCTATAGGCCACCTCTCGAACTCTCTCCAAAATCTCAAATAGGCCAATGCATCGAGGGCTAAGCTTCTCCTTCTTACCGAACCACATAACACCCTTCATAGGTGACACTCTAAGCCAAAAATGATCACCTACCATAAACTCTAGGGGTCGAATCCTCCTATCTGAATAATTCTTCTGTCGACTCTAAGCGATCAACAACCTACCTTGAATCATATCGACCTCTTTCATCCCTAAGAAAACCTGCATATAATGAGTCCATCTCAGCGAAATCAAACCAACCAATTGGAGATCTACAGCGTCTACCATTCAAAGCTTCGAATGGAGCCATCTGAATACTGGCAAACTCTGCTAAGGGCAAAGGCTGGTCCCAACGGGAACCAAAATCGATCACAGAGGCTCGAAGCATATCCTCCAACACCTGAATCGTCCTATCAGACTGTCCATCTATCTAAGGATGAAAGGCTGAACTCATATCCAACCGAGTACATAGACCATGTTCCAAGGCCCTAAAAAAATATGAAGTGAAGAGTGAAGCACGGTCAGAAATGATAGAAACAGGCACAACATGCAGTCGAACTATCTAACTAATGAAATGCTCGGCCAATTTATTTGTTGTATATTTAACCTTGATAGGAATGAAATAGGCCGACTTAGTCAATCGATACATAGCTACCCAGATAGAGTCATAACCACCCACAGTAGTGGGCAAACCCACCACAAAATCCCTAATGATACGCTCCCACTTCCATGTGGGAATGGACATCCTCTAAAAATTGCCTCTAGGCCGTTACTGCTCACACTTAACCTCTTGACAAGTTAAACACTTGAACACTAAATCTGAGCGCACCACCATTAGTGCTGACTCAAGTCAAGATACATCTTCGCCGCTCCTGGATGAATAGAATAAGGAGCATAAAGAGCCTCATTAAGAATCAATCTAATCAAGTCACCCACCTTAGGCATATAAATTCGACCCCCAATCCTCAAAACACCATCAAAATCAAGCATCGCTTCCATAGCTTCTCCTATAGCCACATTGTCTCTGATAAGACAGAACTTTTCATCTTCAAACTAGCGCTCTCGAATATGGTCCATCAAGGAAGAATGAGCCTCAATGAAAGCAAGTACACCACCCTCATCAGAAAAATGCAACATGACAAGGCCATTAGCTAGATGCTGAACATCCCTGGCCAAAGGTTGCTCCTCAACTCGAATGCTGGCTAGATTCCCCATGCTAGAAGTCTTTCTACTCTAGGCATCGGCCACCACATTAGCCTTCCCCAGATAATATAAGACGAACAAATCATAGTATTTTAGCAATTCAATCCACCTACGCTGCCTCAAGTTCAGATCCTTTTCACTGAAAATATACTGAAGACTCCTATGATCAGTGAAGACGTCACCATGTACACCATATATGTAATGATGCCACAACTCAAGCACTAAAACCACAACCGCTAACTCTAACACATGGGTAGGGTAGTTCTTTTCATGAACCTTCAACTGTCGAGAAGCGTAGGCAATCACTTTCCCCTTTTGCATTAGCACACCACCTAACACAACCCCTGAAGTATCATAATACACCGTAAAGTCCACACCTGCCTCATGTAGTGTCAAAATGGGAGCTGAAGTCAACAAAGACTTGTGCTTTTGGAATCTCACCTTACATTCATTGGAAGAATGAAAGTTTACATTCTTTTGAGTTGATCTAGTCAATGGGGCTGCAATGGAAGAAAAAACCTAAATAAACCGTCGATAATATCCAGCTAACCCCACAAAACTACAAATCTCGGTAGTTGAATTAGGTCATATCCAACCTCTAACTGCCTCAACCTTAGCCGGATCTACTCTAATCCCCTCCTTAGACACCACATGCCCTAAGAATACCACTGAATCAAGCCAAAACTTACACTTGGAAAATTTTGCATATAATTTTTCCTCCCTCAACCTCTGTAGTACTATCCTCAAGTGAAAGAAAATGATCAACCTTAGTCTTGGAATATAGCAATATTAGAAAAGAATCTATGTACTGATGAAACACCCTATTCATTAACTCCATTAATATTGCGGGGGCATTAGTGAACCCAAATGACATCCCAAAAAAATTCATACTAGCTATAGCAGGTTTGGAAAGCTGTCTTAGGGATATCTGATGTTCTAAACCTCAGCTAGTGATAACTAGACCTCAAGTCAATCTTCGAAAACAAGGCCACTCCATGAAGCTGATCAAACAAGCCATCAATACGGGGAATAGGGTACTTGTTCTTGACAGTCACCTTGTTCAATTGCTTGTAATCAATACACATTCTCATAGACCCATCTTTATTTTTCACAAATAAGACTGGGGCACCCTAAGGTGACACACTAGGATGAATAAATCCCTTGCTCAACAGGTCTTGGCGTTGCTCATTCAATTCTTTCAACTTTGCTGGAGCAATTCTACATGGAGGGATGGATATAGGCTTAGTACCTAGCTCTAGATCAATAGGAAAGTCAATATCCCTATCAGGAGGAACAACTGGAAGGTCAGTAGGAAACACATCGACAAACTTTTGAAGCACAAGAATATACTCTATAGAAGTTGGTTCAATACTATTATCTCGAGTGAAAGTTAAGTAAGACAAACACCCCATATCAATCGATTTTTGAGCATGGATGTAAGAAATAACTTTGCTAGGATAAGAACCACTATCACCCTTCCACTTAGTCTTTGGTACACTGAGCATGGCTAAGGTCACAGGTTTCGCATAGCAATCAAGAATAACATGATAAGGAGAAAGCCAATCTATACCCAAGATAACATCAAAGTCTACCATCTCAAGAATATTCATATCTACCCAAGTATCATATCCAGCCAGAAAAACAAGACAAGATCGATACAGTCGATCCATCACAAAAGGCTCGCCTACTAGTTTGGAAACATGCACGGGCACTGACATCTAGTCACACAATAAATAAAACCCAAACAAAAAGTATGTAGACATATACGAGTAGGTAAATCAGGGATCAAATACCACAGATGCAGGCCGATGACGGACTGGAACAACACCTGTAATAACTGCGTCTGAAGCCTTAGCCTCGAGCCTCCCAGGAAAAGAATAGAACTGAGCTCCTCTGCCACCCCTGGTCTGAGCAACACCTCGATGTCCCCCATGAGGAACCAAAGAACCACTAACTAAAGTCTTGCCACCTCTAGTAGTTTGATCCCTGCCCTGACCTTTGGTCGGTGGAGCAGAATCTCTAACTGGAGCTGTTAAATATGTACGATAAGCTCCTGAATGAATTAGAAAGGCACAGTTTCGAATCAAGTGGCCTGGATCCCCACACTCAAAGCAAGACCTAGATCTTATGGAATTGTGGGACCCTAGAGACATTTGTCCACCCTCAACTGCTGGGATAGATGCATGCACAAGATCCTGGTGCCTTAAAAATCCACCACTCCTGTGCGAACCTCTACCTCCTGATGAAGTACTAGAAAACTTCCCCGTAGTACGAGCCCACTTAGGGTCCCCAAACTCCTCTCGTACCAGCAACTCTACCTCCTTGGCAGTGCTCAGAATAGACTGAAAGGAAGCCCCCTCACCAGCTTCTCTAAATACATAAGATCTAATGGACAAATTCATGCCCCTCACAAACCTGCGAAATATCTCCACCTCATCTGGAATTATAGCTAAGGCATGTCGAGATAACTGACAAAAACATGCCTCATACTCAGTAACAGTCATACCACTTTGCCTCAAGTCCTCAAATCTCAATCGACTCTCCCCTTGTATACTCCAAGGAATGAAACAATCCTGAAAAGCACTGGAGAACACACTCCAATCCACTTGAGGGGATCTAAGTGGCCTGGATCTCCCATAAGCCCTCAACAACTCCTTGGCTGGTCCACGTAGCTGGAGTGCAACAAAATAGACACCATTCTGATCAACCAAACCTACTACCTCTAGCATTTCATGGCACAAGGTCAGAAACTCATGAGCGTCCTCACTCGTACCACCCTAAAATTGAGGTGGTTTCATCTTCTAAAATTTTTCATAACTAAGCTGATCATCTGCTGCCAAAACTATCTTTGGAGGGGTTTGTGCCCCAATAGTTGGTGCAGGAACCACTGGGGGTTGAACCTCCTGATTATCATGAACTCGGTCGTGATGCTGCCCTGAAGTCTGTTCTTCCATTCTCGTCTGAGAAACTCCCTGCATGCCTGTCGCATCACGCCCATGAGTGAGGTTCTCAAGCATACCCATCATCCTCAATAAGGTGTCCTAAAGCAATGGGGCAACTGTGGGCTCCGGAAGTGCTTGATCCTCATCAACTTCCATCTGTAGCTCTGGAGAAGCCCATCTAGCTTGTCAACTAACTGGTGCAGCCTCTGCGGTATGTCCTCTCACTGATGCCACTCCTTGATCAGGACCTCTAGCTCGACCCCTTCCCCTACCTCTAACTGGGGCCTCAACAAAGGTCTCGGGAGCTGCCTCGCCTCTACCACCAGTAATCGTGGCTCTAGTCCTTGCCATCTGTCAAAAGATTATAGGCACAACTAAATATTAATGAATATAACCACAAACGATAAGAGAGAATAAATTAAAAAAAGTTTCCTAACAGTCTTCATAGCCTCTTAAAGATAAGTCCAGACGTCTCCGTACAGATCCTTGAGACCCTAATTAGACTTGGCTCGTACACATGTTTGACCTATAAACCTGGAGATTTGATACCAACTGTCATGACCCAAAAATGGATGTGATGGCACATCCTCAATTCCACCTGAACAAGTCAGCCTAAACCCAACGAGAAACAAAATAACGTGCGGAAGTAACTAACTACGATAGGTAACTAAAGCTGAAAATATTCACAAACTTAAACACTTTCCCAGGATTGGTTGTCACATGTGCAAGCCACTATCAATACGAAAATCAATAGAATTACATGCCTGAACTGTCTTTTTTCTCGAATAGAACAAAACAGAAAAGAAATAGGAACAAGAGAGTCAGCCAGATGACAACAGCTACCTCTCTAAATCTCCTGGGAAGCCTCTAATGATCAAGGAAAATTAGTACTCACTGTCTAGGCTCAAAACCTACACAAGTTTAGAAGCAAGGGTGAGTGACAAAAACAACACGTACCGAAAAAGTCAACTAACAAAATAGAATAAGTCTAATAGAATACACAAACTCCTTTCTTCCCAACAGACCTCCATAACTACGACCTACACAGACAATTGGCCCATCCCAACAACACATAATACATAATAGAGATAGTTTTTCAGTATATCACAATTATCAAATCACAAGCCACAACTCACAAGTGATAACATAATCATTCGAAGGAGTAACAACATACGACACAAGAATATGCAAGGATGAGATGTAATGCTTATGCAATAATCATCGGCAATGACCTCGGCATCATAACATCCCTGAAGAATACCTCAACATCACAGAATTTCTGGTAAAGACCTAGACATAATATTATCGCCTGCAAAGACCTCGGCATCGCATCTCGACCGGTAAACACCTCGGCCGTAACTTTTACCATCTCACTCATATAAATATTAAGAATCAATGCAAATGTATGTGACATAGAATAATGAGCATGAGATAAAGTCTAAAAACAAATCCACTCATAATCACAGACCACAATAATATATCTCAAAAATAGTATTCTCATCACTTAACCACATTTTCAATTCAAGTGTCACAAACACCACACCAGCACACCTTTACATTTAATCACCTCATTTTTTTTATAATATTAAAATACTTAACGAATCACACATAGGAGAAAAGATAATTTGAGAATTCTACGAGAATTACAAAGTTATGAAAGTCCACTTGCCTTTATAATTGAGCATTCACTGCGGGACTTGAGCCTTCCCCTTTCGAATAGAATCCGTAGCACCACGATCTGATCAAATAAATTATTACAAAAAGATTTCAAAACTAGCAATACCCATATTATTATACATCTAACATGCCCTAAATATTTAATCTAATTTGATAATTTAATTGTCTATCTCAATGTATTAAAACCTAAATTATAAAGTGATAATTATAAGGACAACATTAAACACGTAAAGTAATTAAACTACTGATAGTATGAGATCAAATTGTAGATCTCAAAACTGCTCGTAAGCTACTATTGCGCCTGGAAAAATATTAACTATAGAAATCATATTTCTAAATAGATACAACATCACTGGATCATGATTACAACGTCACTGGGCCGACTAATGTTTGCCACCATCTTTTCTCAATTTCAATCCATACTACTTACTACTATTTTCCAATAACTAATATTATATAACGCTATATATGGTTTGGTTAGTCTTCAATAGACCTTCGACACTTAAATGCGAAGAAATGAATACACCATTATCCCTAGTAAATAGCATTTAAACAAAGAGTTGAGGTTTGAATATTTTCTACCTGAATGTATGACGTTTTGTGTTCGGCCATAGGCGGTTTCAATAAACCCTCTCCTCGTCTTCTTTTATTTCTCTAGATTGATTTATTATTAAAAAGGATAATCCCACTAACTTATTCTAAAATACATAGACAAGTGGTATAAGATGTGAAGTAAATTAATATTTAGTCTACCCATTAAATCAATTATCAAAACTTACCAATAAATTAAATAGTCTTAGGTTACCGCACAGTCCAAAGTACCCACATAAATTTTACTAGGTAAATCTTTTAGGAAGCCAAGAGGACTAATTTTCAAAATAACTTAACGGGTCATTACAAAGCCATTTCTTAATAGTTTTGTGGTGGTCTTAATCATTAATATTATTATTTATTTCTGAAGTGAGCGGGAGCAAATGGATCAGTTGAGGTTGGTTCTGCAACTTTGAAGGAGAAGCAATTTATGCTAAATTTGGTAAATGTGAGTTTTTGTTTGGTGAGGTAGCTTTTCTTGGTCATGTGGCATCTGGCGATTGTATTAAGGTTTACCCAAAAAAGACTAAGGCTGTGAAAAATTGACCTAAACCATTGACTGCTTCAGATATTCAAAATTTCTTGGGTTGGCTTGTTATTATAAAAAGTTTATTGAAGGTTTCTCATCTATTGCATCTCCATTGACCAAGTTGACTCAAAAGATGGCCAAGTTTGTATGGCTGGATGAATGTGAGAAGACTTTTCAGACTTTGAAAGATCAGCTTACATCTGCGCCTGTTTTAACTCTATTGGATGGCTTGGATAGGTTTGTAGCATATTATGATGCCTCTCGGACTGGATTGGTTTGTGTGCTTATGTATTATTGTAAGGTGATAGCTTATGCATCAAAGCAATTGAAGGTGCATGAGCATAATTGCCTGACACCCGACTCATGATCTTAAGTTAGCGGTTGTGGTGTTCGCTTTGAAGATTTGGACATATTATTTATATGGAGTTCATGTTGATGTTTTTACCGATCACAAGAATTTGGTATATGTGTTCACCCAAAAAGATCTTAACTTGAGGCAAAGGAGGTTGTTGTAACTCCTTAAGGACTACGACATGAGTGTTTAATATCATCCCTGCAAGGAAAATGTTGTAGCCGATGCTCTTAGTAGACTGTCTATGAGGGGTGTGGCTCATATTGATGAAGGGAAGAAGGAGTAGGCTAAAGATGTTCACCGTTTGGATAGGTTGGGTATTAGGTTAGCTGACTCTAATGAGGGTGGTATTCATGTTCAGAATGGGTCTGAATTTTTCGTGGTTGTTGATGTCAAGGATAAGCAAGATCTAGACTTGTTGTTGGTTAAGTTGAAGAAGTTAGTTGCCAAAAAGAAGATGGAGGTTTTCTCCTAAGGGTGATATTTTATGCTTCGGTATCAAGATCGGTTGTGTGTTATGGATAATGATGATCTTTGGAGAGTGATCAAGAGTAAAGACCATAACTCTCATTATTCCATTCACGCGGGATCACCAAAATCTATCAGGATTTGAGGGAAATGTATTGGTGGAATTATTGAAGAAAGATATAGCCATGTATATATTGGAATGTCCTAATTGTCAACAAGTGAAGGTAGAGCATCAAAGGCCCGGTGGTTTGGTTCAAGATATTGATATTCCTAATTTGAAGTGGGAAGATGTGAACATAGATTTAGTGGTTGGTTTGCCTCATATCCGAAGACATTTTGATTCAATTTGGGTTATTGCCGATTGGATGACTATATCGGCTCATTTCCTAACGATCAAGACTACCTTCAGTGCCAAATATTATGCAAGGTTGTATATACAAGAGTTAGTGAGGTTTCATGTGTGCCTTGGTATATCATATTATATCATAGCACCTAATTTACTTCTCACTTTTGTAGGTCATTTCAAAGAGTTCTTGGCACCAAGGTGAAGTTAAGTACAACTTTTCATCCTCAAATCGATGGACAACCTAAAAGGAAAATTCAAGCTTTGGAGGATATGATGAGGGCTTGTGCGTTGGGATTCAAAGTTAATTGGGATGATCATCTCCCACTCATCGAGTTTTCTTATGACAATAGCTTTCATGCTAGCATCGGGATAGCTTCATTTGAGGCTTTATATGGTAGGAGATGTAGATCTTCGGTGGGGTGGTTTTAGTTACGAGAGATAACTTTGATTAGCCTGGATTTGGTGTTGAAATCTATGGAGAAGGTGAAGTTTAATAGGGAGAGGTTGAAAATGGCTCAAAGTCACCAAAAGTCTTATTCGGATGTTAGGAAGAGGGATCTGAGTTTCATGTTGGAGATAGGGGGTATGTGAAGGTCTCACTCATGAAGGGTGTAATGCGTTTTGGTAAGAAGGGCATGTTGAGTCTTTTATATGCATGTACTTATGAGATTATTGAGTGGATTAGGAAAGTGGCTTATAGATTGGAATTGCCTTTGAATTTGAGTTCTATTCACCAAGTTTTCCATGTGTCTATGTTGAGGAAATCGGTTGGTGATCCTAGTACAAATGTGCTTTTGGAAAGTTTTAAGGTTAAAGAGAACTTGTCTTCGCACCAATCCTCAAGAATCTACTAGACTGGGCATGTACACATGTGAGATCTATGAATCTGGGGCTCTGATACCAAATTGTGACGACCAAAAATTCGTTGTGATGACTCTCACCTAACCCACCAAGGCGAGTAAGCCCAAAACCTAGACAAACCAACATAACAATAAAAGCGAATGATAAACAGTCTAATAAGATAGATAAGCATAGGAAATCAAATGCTACAACCATCCTGAAATTAGTGTTACATGTATAAGCTTATAAATATAGAATACTCAACAAAATACAAGTCTCAATGTCTAGTTCTTAAATAAAACGAAACATAAAAAGGAATCCTCGAAGGCCTGCCGATGATATAAGAAACTACCTCACGATTGATCTTGAAGCTCGATCTTGTAATGAAGAAAATCTAGTAAGAGCTACCGGGCTCACAATCTACAAAAATATAGCAAGGGGTGAGCACCAATCAACAAGGTACTCAGCAAATGAAGCTAACCTAAGATAAAGCAATCAAGAACACAAGTACTCCTTAACACTTAACCACTTATTGCCGAGCTACACACATTCGCTCAGAATCGTTCTAGCACAATACAATATACAAATCGCAAGAATACACCCGCCATCACATACCATTATATCTCAAAATATCCAACTGATGCTCAAGTGAAATTGTACAATAGATATCCAATATCATAAACGATACATATAATATCATCGAGAAGGAATAATATCAGACGGAGTCAATACCATGAGATGTAAATAAGCATTATCAAATAATTATGATGCATGTCTGTCCTACGATACACAACTTCTGGTAAACTCAGACTAGAACCCATGGGGGCCATACAAGGACCATGTATCCATTTACATTTTTAGAAATAACCTTGGCCAATGCTTACTCGACTGGAAATGACCTCGACAACAAAATAATCAGCCGGCATATTATCTTGCTCGCCGGCAGAAACCTCGGCTAAACATAAATCGGTAGAGATGTTGAACACCACATGTTACATTACTCATCCCTCGGCCATAGCCATCATAAGTACCAATGCACAAATAATGGTGAATGCAATGTGCATGCTCTCAATTTCATCACAATATTAATATTTCTAGTGATTTAAATATCACCACAGTCACAATATCATCAAGATCTCTATATTAATCATATCTCACTATAAGTGCCATCTCAATATAAATATCAAATAATTCACACGATCTAATGTATTACGACTTCACAATTAATTAACAAGTCAATATTTTACCACATGAGCAATTACTCAGTCTATAATTTCATAATCAAAGCCTAAGAAGATACAATTCTACCTGAAAAGCGGCACCTTAACTTAATAGCGCCATCTCTTGTTCATGAGTGGAATGTACGCTCAGCCGTTGATATATTGCTCTTTCCTAATCGTTGCGTCAAGGGGTAATTCTTAGAATATAGCCTCTCTCGGGGTTAGCTATAAATGTACATTGGCATGTGTGGTAACGGGTGAACTAAGGATCGATGAACGAATCGGATTAACCAAAAAAAGTTAGCTTCAGTCATTATGTATTGAGTAGAACCAAAAGCCTCAGTAATGGTCGGAAGATAATAAAAAATCAAAAAGTATTCATGCTTGGAGATAAATACCAATTAGAAGGTCTGATTCCATACACATAAGAACATAGAAGGTTCAAGCATACTTAATAAATGGTTAGAAGTCCACTTGCTATAGAAAATGTCTCCAATCTTGTTAAATCCACATCTCCTCCCCTTCCACGATAATCCAAATTACCACAATCTATTCAAATATATAGTCACAATCACATAACAAATTTGACGACATTAATATCAATCAATTTGAGTGAAAAAGTAAAATGATAAAAAATCTCATGTTAGAAAAAGTAACAGGAAATCTAAAATTTAATATATGAAAATGCACTCCAAGTAATAAGGATTTTAACAATGAAAATGGTTTTGAAAATGAAGTTAAAATGAGGAAGAAACCATCAATTTAGTAATCAAAGTCCGAATCCCCAAATTCCATAATTAAAAACCCCAATTTCTAAGTTAAAAAAGATAATTTAATCAATGAAAATTGAAGAAATAGGTTAGAAAATAGTTACCCAATAGATTTTCCATGAAAAACCTTGAAGATATTCTTTAAAACGAAGCTTAGAAGTTTGAAAAAGGTGAAAATTAATAAAACTTGTCACTTAAAATAAGTCACAGTTCAAATACACGTTTAACAATTTGCAAACGCGGATGTCATGAGGGATTGACCCTTTGCAAACGCAATGGTGACTACCTCAACTCCATAAACGTGGAGGTCTAACCACTTGACCTCCGCGAATGCGAAAGGTAAGGCGCAAATGTGGAGAAGAAAATAAATAGCACTAGATATCAGCAAAATCAGCAATAACAACTCAATAAAATCATGAAATAAGCCCTCCAGATTCGTTAGGAACCCCGTGAACACAAACCAAAAATGGAACCCTACAAGAAATGGCATTCCCGACTGTCAAAATTCAAATTTCAGACGAGAAATATTTATTGAGGGAAAATTTGTCTTGGATATATCATGTATATTCCATGTATATTCCTAAGAAATTTTTTATTTCCTGTTCTGGTCTTTATCTGATGTTTTTAAAATTCTGATTTCCAGGAAGTCCAAAACAATTCTCTCTATTGTTGTCACGTGTGCAAAATACGGGTGTATATTTTCCTTGTTTTAAGAGGAGTTGTGTCCCGGACAATTTTTAGTAAAAACAACAGCCTTCCATTGAAATCCTTTAGATGAATGCCTCTTTTAGGTATTCAAACGTCTTCCCGATGGCCAAGAGAAAAGTGCTTGTGCTTGTGCTTGTGTTTCCAAGTGCCGGCTTACCCTTTTAAGCAACATGCCAAGGATGTCACATTTTCCGCCGAGCCTAATGGTGTAGATGGTAAGGGCTATATTCCCAGGTGCCTTGTTCGTAGGAAAGCCACAAATATCAGACTTGCTGCTGTTGGTGTTGGAACTGCTAATTGTGGAGGTTTAGCTAAGTTATCTATCAGGGAAATAACCTTGAGTGTGGTGTGACTGATACTAGTCCATAGGTTATCCTTCAAGGTTTCCCTACTATCAAAGATCTTTCGTTGTTGAATGTGTCTTCTATTGGCGATGAAGGATTATGTGAGGTTGCTCATGGGTGTCATCTGTTTGGGAAGCGTGATCTTTTCTTATGTCCAATAATTAGTCACAAGTCTTTGTTGGACATCGCGAGGAACTTCCCTCATCTAAACTCTTTATCCATTCACAATTGTCCTGGAGTAAGCAATTACCATTGTTGTTGTAGATAGACTATGTCACGTTCTGACTCATCTGGAGCTGAGTGGGCTTCATGGTATAACTGTTGAGGAGCTCTTCCCTCTTGTTTAGAGCTGCGTAGATAATTTGGTGGTAGTTAATTTAAGCGGGTGTGTCAATGTTACAGATATATTGGTTTCAGGCATAGTTGAGCTGCATGGGGGATCTCTGATGTCTCTAATTGTTGACGGTTGCAGGCATGTTACTGATGCAACCTAGTAGAATTTCAAACTCTTGTCGGATGCTTGCTGAACATGATTTTTCAATGTGTGGAATCACTGATTCAGGGATTAGAAATTTGGCCAGTGCTATAAAGTTCCATTTGTGGATACTCTCACTATCCAATTGCATTTCAGTGTCGGACAATAGCTTACCCTTCTTGGCCAATTTAGTTCAGGATCTTCAGAGCTCGAACATACAAGTGTCCTGGAATCAACTCTCGTACTATTGACACACTTATAAAGAACACCAGAGTTGTGATATCCTTTACTAAGTAGGTTCTGATTTAGACCTTTTGCAATTTACACATTGGCTATGGTGAATATGGGCCTACTGAAGTTTTTTCATGATTGCTGCAATATGTTGTTTTTGAGTGCAAAAACTTTAGTTTTCCAATGAATATGGTCCTGGATCCTTTTTCCAGTAGTTCTTTTAGCTTTTACCGTTGCAATGATGAGAAAATCCTGCTACAATAGAAGCTTTTTATGTTTCTTAGGTTGTTTTAGGTTATTCAAAATCATCCATGATGTTCAACTTTAATGTTTTGCTTGTGATGATTTGGTCATGTTTGGGTCTTGAATCATCTGTAAGGTTAGTTTGGGCAGTTGTTCGATTTAGTGCCTTAGAGTTGTGGTCATGTTGTCTCTTCTTTTCTTGGTTTGCAGGTATTGTCTTGTTCATGAACTGTCCAATGCATTTGTGCCTTTTTATTATGATGGAGTGAGTTTAAGCTTCTTGTCTTGATGCCATTGCAAATATGACTCATTGGGTATGATCATTTCAAAGTCATTGAGATATTGAGATATTTTACAAAATGTGAATATATATATAATATAATATAGCTTATTTGTAGGATTTTAATATTTGGTTAGCTTCATTTATTATGGGGTAACCATTTTGTGGGGTCTCACATCTTTCTTTCAACAATTTTGCACCCCCTACAACATAATGTTAGCAGTTCTGCCCAATCCAGTTGTACTCATTTAATACAGTCAATTTAATTTCCAACTTGGTGTGCATGAAGCTTAAAGATAAATCATTGAATCCCAAAAATTCCAAGAAACATAGATCATGACTGCTTTCAACTATCACACACTATATTCTTTCAATGAAGATTGATGAATCCAACCTAAGTGACAATTAATTTGTTTTGTTTATACCCCCGATAGATCTTAAATTGAAATAATATTATGGCTATGAAGATTTTGATGACCCGACTTCTCAGGTCGTGATGACACCTGTCAGATCCCTCCTATAGGAAAGCCAACTCAATGCCCATGTCACTTGCCTTGAATCATTAATGATAAAGATACTAGCAACATATAAGTATAGCGACTACAACCTACCCAGGAACTGGAAGTCGCCAATACAGAGCTACTATAGACTTGAATTAAAATTTACATATCTACATACATAAATATAATTGGCAAAATTGGATAAAAAATGTAGGAGAAAATGGTGTTTGAAGGTTGTTCGTACGTTTGTTACATTTTCCCGAAACCTTCCAGATCTGTACGTGCTTTTCCCTTTTTTTTAGACTGCCTGTCACGTGGGAACTCATGGCTGGGCCACGTCACCTTCCGTCTTTGACTTTCAAAAACCACTCAGCCTTAATTTCGATGTTTCTATCTCATTCATAGTCAAAAGATACAATTCATCTGTGAAGTCTGATTTACAATGGCATTTTAGATTCAACGGTATAGTAGAAATTCCCATCGGAGATCATTTTATTCCAATGTGGGTCCTATTTTCCAATATCAGGATTTATCGGAGGGACCAAAACACACCTAGAAGACCCAAGAATAGAATGAAAGATTTCCCACACCAAACTTGATGTTTTGGATCCAACAGTGCAGTCAAAATTATCATTTGTGACATGTTTCCGAAGGACGTTGACTAAAACAACTATTGACCCAACCGAAGGCTAAATTTTCAAAACTCGATATAATTATACCGAACATGTTCTTTGCCTAATTAGGCCATTCAAAGTTGATGGAACTGTCAAAAATCCACTCTAAGGCCATTTACTAGGACTTTACCTGAAAATTCCTTTTATGGTTATAATCCCACGTTTAACTTGAAAAACTATCTAAATATCAAACAATTTACCCAATACAATCGGTGTCAATAAGTCACAAACAGACTGAGGTCACTATGTAAATGGTCAAACTGATAAAATATTAACGGAACCATAGAAATGACTTGGAGGGTCATTACAACATCCCCCACTAATAGAAATTTCATTCGCGAAAGTAAGAATGAGGATGTACCGGAAGATTCCAATCCGAACCATATAGGGATCCTTACCCCGCACTTTTAGTATATAGTGAATCCAACAAGTTTAAGCATCCTCAACACAACAACAATTCTAGCCACTCGGCTAATCAGAAATATAATGACCCATTCATATGCAAACGAGAATTAGTGTACCAATCAATAAGGGATCCTCGGAAGATCAACATCTTAGCCCATAAACTCAATCCACTAACACATAATATGACATCAATAAGCTAACTATACGTGCTTTCAATATACTAGCCGATACCCAACAAATCACAATTATCCCAAACTGTAGCCATATTCCACATATATAGACCTTACCTTGTTTCCTATTTCCTTATGCAATTACAACTTCACCCCAAAGAGCTTCCTGGCTCTGTAGGCTCAAACCATCCAAATGGAGTAGGACATCGATAACCACACAATAGAAACAAGTCAATATAGCCCCCCAAGGCAAACTGGCCAAATGATCAACATCCCCATTGAAAAACATAGCTAGGAATCCAGACAAAACAATCCCAGTCAACTAACAATTACAACAAGTTTCAAGGAGAGAGTGGTCGGCAGCTTAGTTGATAACCTTACAATATACCATCAAACAATAGACAATCCAACTAAGCCCGGGGCATAACATTCTCACAATCTAGTCACCAAGGAATCTAGAGAAACGCATATCAACGGAATCCTCAGAACAGGATCATAACCATAGAGGCACAAGGTGTAGCTAGTGGTATAAATGACAACAAACCTTTTAAATACTATGTAACTCGCGTACCAAACTACCCGCTCTAGTAGTCAAGCAGCAAACGGATCATATGTATAGGTCACAGGGTTTTGGCTAACATTTATACCCTATTAGGGTATAGTCATAACATAATTGACAGTTATTTAGAATCCTACCAAATATAGCATACTCAATCATATTAGGAAGCCGAACGAGTCAGACCAACGATCTAATATGAATGTACAGAGACCATTAATGCTTAGTATAACCTCAGTGACAACCTCTCTAGCCTTTATAATCATTAGCAGAAGTATTCACAACCCGCATAACCTTTAAACAACAGCTAACATACAAGTATCGTTATTATAGATTCCCAAACTCAACAGCATATGCCTTAGTTCCATACAAAGTCATCTCCAGACAAGTAACTTATTACGAAGCCTATCTTTTGTTATCTCACAATCTCAATGTCTGTAGTCATCATATACAGCTGCCACAACTCGAGGGCATCCAATCTATGGTCAACGGCCTCTAGGGGCTGCTCCTTATATGGGGCTGATGATGCAGCACTACCCCTACCTAGAATCTGCCCTTTATGTAGCACATGCATGAAAGAGCGAATCAAATCAAATTTCAAGAAGTCAACAGACCATTGGTGATATCACACGACCAGAATCAATAACACGAGAAGTTTCTAAAACATCCCATAGCCTCGTAGAGAGAAGTCAAAAATGTCTCCGCATATATCCACTGGAATTTACTAAACGACAGCTCTGTATCGATGAGATCCGCGAATCTTAAGCTCTGATATCACCTTTTCACGACCCGAATTCTCAAATCATGATGGTGCTTGTTAGATCCCTCCTATAGGGAAGCCAACCCAACGCCCACGACACTTGCCCTTAATCACTAATGATAAAGATTCTAGAAACATATAAGTATAGTGAACACAACCTACCCATGACCTCAAAGTCACCTGTACAGAGTTATTATAGACTCAAATTAAAATATACATATCCACATAAATAACCAAAATAGCAAAAATTAGATTAAAAAATGGGGGAGAAAATGTTGTTTGAAGGTTTTTGTATGTTTGTTATGTTTTCTAGAAACTTTTCAGATTTATACATGATTTTTCCTTTTTTTTGCTTTAGATCGCCTGCCACGTAGAAAATCATGCTGGGCCACGTCACCCACCACCTTTGAATTTTAGCAACTGCTCAAACTTTATTTCGATTCTCCGGTCTTATCTGGAGTCAAAAAATAAAATTCATATATAAAATCTAATTGGAAATAGCATTCTCGATTCAATGATGTAGTAAATATTCCCATCGGAGGTCATTTTATTCCAATGTGGGGTCCATTTCCCAATACCAGAATCTATCAAAGGGATCAAAACACACACGGAAGCCCCGGAACCGAACGAAGGGTTCTCCTAGACCAAACTTAATGTTCCAGATTCAACGGTGCCGTTAGAATTCCTATTTGTGACACGTTACCCAAGGACGTTGACTAAAGTCAACTATTGACCCATTCCGGAGGCTAAATTTGAAAAACTCGATATAATTACAACGAACATGCTCCTATCTTAATTTGGTGATTCTAGAGCTGATAGAATCGTCAGAATTCTGCTCCAAGGCATCTTTTTAGGACTATACCTAAATTCTTTCTATGATTATAATCCCTTGTTGAACCCGAAAAATTGCATTAAATGTCAAATGATTCACCCAAAGACCGAGCAACCAGTGTCAATAAGACACAAAATAGACCAAGGTCACTTTGCAAAAACTCAAACTGATAAAATATTATTGGAACCATAAAAATGACCTGGAGGGTCATTACAGAAGATTGATGAAAATTTATTGCAAATGGGAAAAATGAGTTCCTATTATTTAACATTTCAGTTAACTAATAGTATACAAGATGATAGCCATACTTTTTTTAACCTAAGAAAACAGAGAGGGTGGTAACCAACAATTTGAACTATGAAGAAACATTTAAAGAGAGGGAATTTTATGATATGCAGAAGTAAAACTAATAATAGCATGAAAAGAGTCAAATATGATTATGGTGTCAAAATGCAAAATTTGTACATGTAGACTCGTTTCAAGAGAATAAAATAATAGATGGAGATCTTACCCATATAGTTAAATGGTTGAAATAGAAAAGTGCTATCGAAAAGTCATATATTCAAAGGATGCATATGTTTTAGCTTAATGCAGGACTTATTTTGCGAGTGTGTAGAGAATTTATCTGTACTATCATTATCCTTGAAGTTATATATAATTTCTAATGGTTGATCTTATGGATAAACTATTTTAGTCATTTCTTAGAAAAATTTAGAACCATTAAAAAACCATAAACATTAAAGCTATATCTTTGTGTTTCAACATTTTTTCATCATGAAAACTGAATTGAGTTATTTAACAATGTTGAACCATCTTCACAACATTATTTGATGCAGCACATTAAAAGAGAAATCATATTTTTATATGGTGAAGTGTGATTTATTATCAATTATAACATGGATTAGAATCGCAATTTTTGAAAATAAGATATTTTCTTAATACTACCTATACATATAAGGTAGAATACCAATTTTTTTGTAGTCTTTTTTATTTAAACGGAAGTATTATGATTTTTTAATTCTTCATATTTGACAACTTTAAATATTTTTATTAAAGACTTTATATACTCTAGTAAAAATGGCATTGATGTGAAACAAGATAATAGTAACCCTACATTATATTCATATATCTTTAATTATTATTTTATAAAAAAATATTACTAAACTTGTTTCAAATAATATTTTACTTTAAGAACTTATTGTAAACATAAACTTAATGCACATCAAGATCCTAAGATGTTTATATACCTGAAGACATTATTGTAGATAAAGTAGAACCTAAGTTGAAGATTAATTTCTACCTCTATACCTAACTTTATATTACCACAACTATAGGCAGTGAAAAATTATAGAGAATTATATGATACTCTAGTGAATGAAGGGAAGACTAGTTTATAGAGTTTCAAACTCAATCTTGAACGTCCATCAAGTAACAATTCTAATATATGAGATTTAATTTTCATTCATAACTGAATTAAAATATTATTTTTATAATATTATTTATTGTTTATTGACGTTATTTATAATATTTTGATTAAGTAACCAAGTCTATATTGAGATAGAAATTGAATGTAAAAATTTATATGTTTTGTAATAAATGCTAGAATTTTATTATTTTAAGTGTTATCCTATCAATCTAAAGTCTACAACTAATGTCCAATGAAAAAGAGATCTCGCATGTTATATTGGTAATTTGATGGACGTTAAAGATTAAGTTTGTACCTCTGTAAATTGATCCTCCCTTCACTCACTAGGGTTATCATTTAATTCTCTTCACTTTTCTGCCGCGACAATTGTGATAGCATAAGGCTTGGAGAAGGAGGCATCAATCACTCTTCGCGATAATGTCTTCATATAGACCTCATGTCTGATACTACAACAACAAAAGATCTAGTGTAGTTCCATAAAGTAGGATCTAGGGAGGGTAGAAGGCACATATAGAGAAATGTACGTAACAGAAAAAAGTATAATTCAGAGACCTTTTACTAGCCCCAGATCGTTAACTAAGATCAAAAGATTAAACTAAAGAAGAAGAAGTTTTGTTATAAGAGAAGACAACTTGAATTGGATTAAAATTTTCGTTTATTAACAAATGTCTGATGATCATCCCTATTTATACTTGTGTAGGATGCTTCTAGATATTATTCTATAATCATCTACAATAATATCTAGATATTATTTTCTAAATATCTAAAAAATGTTGATTATTCATTTACTACAAATGTCTTACTAAAATATTGTATACTCTAGACTTTCTCGATTTTTCTTAAATACAAATATCCAACATATTAATCTACAAAATTCTAGAAAGGTTTATTAAATATCTTAAATATTTGAACCTCCAAAAAATCATCTTTATTTTCATAGTATGTATACCTTACCGCTATCTCATGGAGATAGAGAGACTGTCTCTAAAAGATCATCCACTCAAGCATCTATCTCAAAAAAGAAAACAAAATAGTGAAGAAAAATATAATGAGTTAATTAGAAACTAATGAAGTGTATCTATATGTGAGCTATTATGATTCAAATTTAGATAAAGATATAAAATAGGTTGTCTAATATTTTTAATGTACTTAGAATCTTTGAAAATTAAAGTTATACTTATAAAATCAAAAAGATAAAATTTTATTTAAAAGATCAATTTTACCCTTTATCTTATTTTATTATGGCATAATCTCAATCCTCACCTTTTATTAATCATCTTTTCGTTTATTTTGTACAAAAGTATTTTTAATCTAATAAAAAGAAAAGATCAAATAAAAATCTTCTTACCTAGGACAAAGTTGACCCTTCTTCCTATAAAAACAAGATGAAAAAGCTTTTTATAGTAGTTTTTTTTAAAAAAAAATAAAGAATGGGGTTGGGGTTAGGGTTAGGGAAAATGGAGAGGGGATTATAATTTGGGGAATCGAACTCTTACCAACCAGGTTTTGTGTAGCTGTGTTTCAAGCTCTCTTGGAAGGTTCGTATATACCCATCTGTAAGCACAGAGGATTATTTTTGTTCTTAATTTTTTCATGTTTCTACTTAAAGCCCGTGACTTTTCCTTAGTTTTTTTTTATTCCAGAGGTTCTTAATTTTTATTTTTCGATCTCTTTCACACGGCAAGCTGTGATTGATTTTGAAGAAATCTTTTATCATTTCCTAGATAGAGGATGCAAACAAAGCTATCATCTGTGTATTTCTTTATAACTAGATTTACTTGTACATATTAAATACGTATAGTCCACGAAGAACATATTTATTGAGGGAAACTTTGTCTTGGGTATATAATGTATTTTGCTAAGAAACCTTTATTTGTTAATCTGGTCTTTCTCTGATGTTTTTAATCTTTTTATTTCCAGGAAGACAGACATGGATCCCTGCCTCTTTTGAGCAGAAGAAGCAGCCTTCCATTGAGATCCTTCCAGATGAATGACTCTTTGAAATATTCAAACGTCTTCCTATTGGACAAGAGAGAAGTCCTTGTGGTTCCAAGAAATGGCTTACCCTTTTAATCAGCATCCTAGGGATGATAAATTTGCGAACAAGCCCATTGGGTAGATGGCGAGGGATATCTTACCACGTGCCTTGTTGGTAATGAGCCCAATGGGTAGATGGCGAGGGATATCTTACCACGTGACTTGTTGGTAGGAAAGCCACAAATATCAGACTTGCTGCCATTGCTTTTGGAACTGCAAATTGTGGAGGTTTAGTTAAGTTATCTATTCAGGGAAAACAATATTCCGCGTGGTGTGACTGATGCTAGTTCAAGACTATCGCTCGAGGTCGTCATTCTCTCAAAGATCTTTCCTTGTGGAATGTGTATTTTGTTGGTGATGAAGGATTATCTAAGACTGCTCATGGGTGTCATCCATTTGACGGTGGATCTTTAGCTATTGGCTTAACTAATATCTCTGGCTACTTTGTTCTTTTTGGCCTTGCTATGGGTATGGAGGCTATATCTTCTCAATCTTGTAGTGCTAAGCAATGGACACTTATAAGTAAAACCCTCTAACATACCATCTAGATTGTGTAATTTCCATCCATCACCATTTCTCTCTTGTGGCTAAAGATTGGACTTGTACTCCTTTTCTATGGCCAAGATCCAATCATTTCATCAATTGCTTAAATTTATGTCTTTTTGTCTCCATAATCTTTTCTTTCAATCAATTATCAATCCTCTCAAAATCTGCTTGAGAACTCAGAATGATACTTTCCCTGTTACTTTTAGTGTTGCTTTTTCAGTGGCTTTGTATCCCCGTGTCAATTATTTCTTTAGCTATCAACTTGGCCTTGGGATTAAAGGCGCTGCTACAGTTGTGGTGATAGCTGATTTCAATCTACTGGTTCTTTTTTTTATGTTTATTTTTCTGGGGTTCATAGAAAATCTTGGCAAGGTTGGTCAGCTGAATGCTTTCATGGGTGGAAACCAATTCTGGTTCTTGCTTTCCCTAGTAGTACGCTTAGAGTGATGGTGGTATGTATTGATGATATTGTTATTAGGGATTATTTCTAAAGCTGCGGAGGCAGTGTCTACTATGGGAATTTCATACAAGCAACTTCACTTGCTTATATATTTCTATCAGCATCAAATCCATCTATTTCTACAAGAGCTGCGAATGAGTTGGGAGCAAATAGGCCTAATAAAGCAAAGACTTCATGTCATGTACCGATTGTGTGTGCTATACTTAAAAGCTTCCTAGCAATACTATTTATGACAACATCAAAAAGAACTTAGGGCAAGGCTTTTATAAAAAACAAGTCAATTTCACGGTTGGCAACAACGACAATGCCGGTGGTGGGGTTGTGTGAATTGGGCGACTTTCCACAAAGCACCGGTTGTGGTGCTTTGAGGGGAAGTGCAAGGAAAGCTCTAACTTTTCACATAAAGTTGGGCTCTTTCTATGGAGTTAGATTGCCTCTCGTAGTTATTTTGGGCTTAGTGATAGAGATGGGCTTGTTGGGATTTTATTTCAAAGTTTGTTGGTTGATCAAGTTGTTTGTGCATGTCTTATGGTTTTTGTGTTGAGTAGAACTGATTGGATGATACAAGCTCAGAGAGCCAAAGAGTTGGTTGGTGCTGATATGGAAAATCAAACTATATCATTTAAACAGTGTGCTAGAAAGTTACCTTGTTCATCTGTTGTATACCAATAAGTATAAAACTGTGAAGTGGTGTGTATCTTGTTTTTTTCTAGTTTCTGAGCTTGTTTGTTTACCTACAAGGAAATAAGTAATGTGCGTGAATATATTACAATCATTAGCAAAAAAAATTATACTTGTATACTTCCTTTAGGGTTGATACTACAAGAAAATAGGCCTTTAATGAGGTGGAATTTAGTTGCTAAAACTATAAATCTGGTCGTTATTAGTTAATAACGACCGGTAAAAATCCCGTTGTCAATGATCATTAAAAGCTCTGCCGTTAAAAGTTAACGACCGAATTAAATTCAATCGTTAAAAAGCTTTAACGACAACAAAAATTTGGTCGTTATACCTTTTTTCAACAACCTTATTTTCCTTTCACTAATTGATATTCTAGTATTTAAAAAAAGGGGAAAGACCGGTGCACTTCCGAGGAAGTCTGGACTCCTTCTCCTCAAATGACAAGTTTGGACTCAACACCACCGAATAAAATAAAAGTAGGTGAGACTCATCCTGCACATATTTCTTATGCATGGAGACATGAAACACAAGATGTACGGATGATAAGCTAGGTGGCAAGGCTAGTCTATAGGCCACGTCTCCAACTCGCTCCAAAATCTCAAATGGGCCAATGAATTGAGGGCTAAGCTTTCCCTTCTTACCGAACCGCATAACACCCTTCATAGGTGACACTCTAAGCCAAACATGATTGCCTACCATAAACTCTAGGGTTCGAACCCTCCTATCTGTATAACTCTTCTATCGACTCTGAGCGGTCAACAACCTACCCTGAATCTTATGGACCTGTTCTATAGCATACCTAAGAAAATTTGCATCTACTGAGTCCATCTCAGCGCAATCAGACCAACCAATCGGAGATCTACAACGTCTACTATACAAAGCTTTGACTGGTGCCATCTGAACTATCATTATAGGAAAACTCTGCTAAGGGCAAGTGTTGGTCCCAACAGGAACCAAAATCAATCACACACGCTCGAAGCATATCCTCCAACACCTGAATTGTCCTCTCAGACTGTCCATCCATCTGAGATAAAATGATGAATTCATATCCAATCGAGTACCTAGACCATGTTGCAAGGCCCTCCAAAAATGTGAAGTGAAGAGTGAACCATGGTTAGAAATGATTGAAACAGGCACACCATGCAGTTGAACTATCTGACTGATGTATAGCTCGGCCAACTTCTCTATTGTATACTTAACCTTGGCAGGAATAAAATGGGAAGACTTAGTTAATCGATCCACAACTACCCAGATAAAGTCATAACAACCCATAGTAGTGAGAAAACCCACCACAAAATCCATTGTGATACTCTCCCACTTTCATGTGGGAATGGGCATCCCTTGAAACGTACCTCCAGGCCGTTGGTGTTCAAACTTAACCTGTTGACAAGTTAAACACTTTTACACAATATCTGAGACGTCTATTCTCATGCCACACCACCAGTAGTGCTGACTCAGGTCAAGATACATCTTCGCCGCTCCTGGATGAATAGAATAACGAGCACAATGAGCCTCATAAAGAATCAATCTAATCAAGTCACCTACCTTAGGCACAAAAATTCGACCCCCAATCCTCAAAACACCAGCAGGATCAAGCATCGCTTCCTTAGCCTCTCCTCTAGCCACTTTGTCTCTGATGAGACATAACTTTTCATCCTCAAACTGGCGCTCTCGAATCTTGTCCATCAAGGAAGAACGAGCCTCGATGAAAGCAAGTACACCACTCTCATTAGAAAGTTGCAACCTGACTAGGCCATTAGCTAGACGCTGAAAATCCCCGGCCAAAGGTCGCTTCTCAACTCGAATGGTAGCTAGATTCCCCATGCTAGATGTCTTTCTACTCAAGGCATCGGCCACCACATTAGCCGTCCTCGGATGATATAAGATGGTCAAATCATAGTCTTTTAGCAACTCAATCCACCTACGCTGCCTCAAGTTCAAATCTTTTTGACTGAAAATATACTGAAGGCTTCTATGATCAGTGAAGACCTCACAATGTGCACCACATAAGTAATGACGTCACAACTTAAGCACAAAAAAACAGAGCCGCTAACTCTAAGTCATGGGTAGGATAGTTCTTCTCATGAACCTTCAACTGTCTAGAAGCATAGGCAATCACTTTTCCCTTTTGCATCAACACACAACCTAATCCAACCCCTGAAGCATCACAATACACCGTAAAGTCCACACCTACCTTAGGTAGTGTCAAAATGGGAGCTGAAGTCAACAAAGACTTGACCTTTTGGAATCTCGCCTCACACTAATCGGACCAATGAAATGTTACATTCTTCTGAGTTAATCTAGTCAATGGGGCTTTAATTGAAGAAAAACACTGAATCAACAATCGATAATACCTAGCTAACCTCACAAAACTGCGAATCCCGATAAATGAAGAAGGTTGTATCCAACCTCTAACTGTATCAACGTTAGCCGGATCCACTCTAATCCCCTCCTAAGACTCCACATGCCCTAAGAATCCATCGAATCAAGCCAGAACTCACACATGGAAAATTTTGCATATAATGTTTCCTCCCTCAACCTCTGTAGTTCTATCCTCACATGGCAAACATGATATACCAATATGTCATCAATTAATGCTATTACAAAAGAATCTACTTGCGGATGAAACACCCTATTCATTAACTCCATGAGCGCTTGGGGGCATTCGTGAACCCAAATGACATCACCAAAAATTCATAGTAGCCATAGTGGGTTCGAAAAGCTGCCTTAGGGATATCTGATGCTCTAGCTCTTAGATGGTTATAACCATACCTGAAGTCAATCTTAGAAAACAAGGTTGCTTCGTGTAGCTTATCAAACAAGTCATTAATATGGGGAAGAGGGTACTTGTTCTTGACAGTCACCTTGTTCAACTACTTGTAATCAATACACATCCTCATAGACCCATCTTTATTTTTCACAAATAAGAATAGGGCACCCCAAGATTACGCGCTAGGATGATTAAATACCTTGCTCATTAAGTCTTGTTGTTGCTCCTTCAATTCTTTCAACACAATTGGAGCCATTCTATATGGAGGGATGGAGATGGGCTTAGTGCCTTCCTCTAGATCAGTAGGAAATTCAATATCCCTATCAGGAGGAATACCTGGAAGGTCAGAAGGAAACATATCGAGAAACTCCTGAACCACGGGAATAGAATCCCTAAAAGGTGGTTAAATACTAGTATCTCGAATGAAAGCTAAGTAAGACAAACACCTCCTATCAATCAATTTCTGAGCATGGATGTAGGAAATAACTTTGCTAGGATAAGAACTACTATCACCCTTCTACTCAATCTTTGGTACACCAGCATGGCTAAGGTCATAGTTTTTGCATAGAAATCAAAAATAGCATGATAAGGAAAAATCCAATCCATACCCAAGATAACATCAAATTATTCCCTCTCAAGAATAAACATATCTACCCAAGTATCATATCCAGCCAGAGAAACAAGACAGGATCGATACACTCAATCTACCACTAAAGGCTCACCTACTGGTGTGGAAATATGCACGGGCACTAACATCCGATCACACAATAAATCAAACCCAGACAAAATGTAAGTAAACACATATGAATAGGTAGATCCAAGATCAAATAACACAAATGTAGGGCGATGATAGACTGGAACAATACATGTAATTACTGCATCTGAAGCCTAAGCCTCATGCCTCCCAGGAAAAGAATAGCACTGAGCTCTACTGCAACCCCCGGTCTGAGCAACACCTTGATGTCCCCCATGTAGAACCAAAGAACCACTATCTAAAATCCTGCCACCTCTAGTATTTTTACCCCTGCCCCGACCCCTTATCGATGGAGACGAATCTCTAACTGGAGCTGCCAAATAATCACGATGAGGTCTGGAATGAATCAGAAAGGGACGATGTCGAATCAAGTGGCCTGGATCCCCACACCCAAAGCAAGACCTTGATGTAGAAGACTGCTGTCCACCAAATGAACTACTATGGCTAACACAGATGGAATTGTGGACCCTCGAAACATCTGTCCACCCTCAGCTGCTGGCATAGATGCATGGCCAGGATCCTAATGCCTGAAAGATCCACCACTCCTATGAGAACATCTACCTTCAAATGAAGTACCAGAAAACTACCCCGTAGTACGAGCCCTCTTAGGGTCCCCAAACTCCTCTCATACCAGCAACTCTTCCTCCTTGGCGGTGCTCACAGTAAAAAGAAAGGAAGCCCCCCTACAAGCTTCTCTGAATACATAAGATCTAATGGATAAATTCAAGCCCCTCATAAACCTGCGGACCCTCTCCACCTTATCTGGGATTATAGCTAAGGAATGTCGAGATAACTGACAAAAATGAGCCTTATACTCAGTAACAGTCATACCACCGTGCCTCACATCCTCAAACCTCAATCGGCTCTGCTCTCGTACACACCAAGGAATGAAATGATCCTGAAAAGCACTAGAGAACACACTCCAATCCACTGGAGGAGATTTGACTAGCGTGGATCTCACATAAGTCCTCCACCATTCCTTGGCTAGTCCACGTAGTTGTAGTGCTACAAAATGAACACCACGTTGATCAACCAAACCCATTGCTTCTAGCATCTCATGGCACAAGGTTAGAAACTCATGAGAGTCCTCACTCCTAGTACCCTGAAATTGAGGTTGTTTCATCTTATGAAATCTTTCATAACTAAGCTAATCATTTGCTGCCAAAACTTCCTTTGGAGTGGTTTGTGCCTCAATAGCTGGTGCCGGAATCACTGGGGGCTGAACATCTTGATTACCATGAACTTGGTCGTGATACATCCCTGAAGTCTGTTCTCCCACTTTCGTCTGAGAAACTCCTGCATTCTTGTCACACCACCCCTTGAGTGAGGGTCTCAAGCATACCCATCATCCTTAATAGGGTGTCCTGAAGCAATGTTGCACCTGTGGGCTCTAGAAGAGCCTGATCCTTATCAACTTCTATTTGTAGCTTTGGAGAAGCCCATCTAGACTATCCTCTAACTACTGCGGCCTCTAGGGAACATCCTGTCACCAATGCAACTCCAAGAGCACGACCTCTAACTTTCCTCCTTCTCCTACCTCTAACCAGGGCCTAAACATGGTCACTCGAGCTGTCTCCCCTCTACCACCAGTGATCGTAGCTCTAGTCCGCGCTATCTGTCAAAAGAGCATGAGCACAACTCAATATTAATGAAGATAACCATGCATGATAAGAGAGAATAAATAAAAATTAGTTTCCTAATAGTCTTTATAGCCTCTCAAAAATAAATCCAGATGTTTCTGTACTGATCCTTGAGACTCTAATTAGACTTGACTCGTACACACGTGAGACCTATGAACTTGGGGCTTTGATTCCAACTTTCACAACCCAAATATGGACATGATGGGACTTGCTCAATCTCACCAGAACAAGTAAGCTTATACCCAACTAGAAATAGAAATAAGGTGCAAGAGTAACTAAATATGATAGTTAACTAAAGATGAAAATATTCACAAACTTAAAAACTTTACAAGGATTGGTTGTCATGTTTGCATGCCACTAGCAATACAGAAACCAAAAGAATTACATGTCTGAACTGTCTTTCTTCTCGAATAGAATAAAACAGAAAAAAGAAATAGGAACAAGAGAGTCAGCGAGATGACAACAACTAC
>JARACL010000103.1:0-50000 GCA_029948455.1 Solanum rostratum | reverse complement strand
TTCATGATTAAGTCTGAACCTCTATAAATTGATCCTCCCTTCACTCACTAGGGTTATCAGATAATTCTCTTCACTTTTCTGCCGCGACAATTGTGATAACATAAGGATTGGACAAGGAGGCATCAATCACTCTTTGAGATATTGTCTTCATGTATATTTATATAACATCTCTTTGTAAATCATATTGACCTCATGTCTTATACAACAACAACAAAAAAAAATTTGGATCTGAGGAGGGTACAACACACGTAGAGAGAAATGTAACATAAAATAGTATAATTCGGACACCTTCTGCTAGCCCCAAATCATTAACTAAGATCGAAAGATTGAACTAAAGAAGAGGAAGTTTTGTTATAAGAGAAGACAACTTGAATTGGATTCAAATTTTCAGTTAATAACAAATGCCTAATGATCATCCCTATTTATACTTGTGTGGGATGCTTCTAGATATCATTCTACATACATCTATAATAAATATCTAGATATTATTTTCTAAATATCTAAACAAAATCTTGATTACTCATCTACTAAAAATATCTTCCTAAAATATCATATGCTATAGACTTTTTCGATTTTTCCTGAATACAAATATCAAATTTATTAATATATAAAATTCTGGAAAGGCTAATTGAATATCTAAGATATTTGAACCTCCAAAAAATCAACTTTATTTTTATAGTATGCATACCTTACCACTATCTCATGGGGATAGAGAGACTATTTCTAAAAGATCATCAACTCAAGCATCTATAAAAGAAAAAAAACAGTGAAGAAAAATATAATGAAGTGGATGAATATGTGAACTATTATGATTCAAATTCAGATAAAGATGTAAAATAGGTTGTCTAATATTTTTAATGTACTTAGAATCTTTGACGATTAAAGATATACTTATAAAATAAAAAAGATGAAATTTTATTTAAAAGATCAATTTTACCCTTTATCCTATTCTATTATAGCATAATCTAAATCCTCGCCTTTTATCAATCATCTTATCCTTTATTTTGTACAAAAGTATTTTTAATCTAATAAAAAGAAATGGTAAAATAAAAATCTTTTTATCTAGGACAAAGTTGACCCTTCTTCCTATAAAAACAGGATTAAAAGTTGTGTATAGTAGTTTTTTGAAAAAAGAAGAATGGGGTTAGGGTTAGGGTTAGGGAAAATGGAAAGGGGATTATAATTTGGGGAATCGAGCTCTAACCAACAAGGTTTTTGTAGCTGTGTTTCAAGCTCTCTTTTGAAGGTTTGTATATACCCAACTGTAAGCAAGGAGGATTATTTTTATTCTTGATTTTCTCATGTTTTCGCTTATATACCGTGACTTTTCCTTAATTATTTTTAATTCCTGGGGTTCTAAAATTTCATTTTCAATCTCCTTTAAAGTACAATTTGTGATTGATTGTGAAGAAAACTTTTATCATTTCATCGAAAGAGGTTGCAAACAAAGCTAACATTTGTGTATTTCTTTATATCTAAATTTACTTGTATGTATCGAAGATGTATAGTCCACGAAGAACATATTCATGTATGTTGCTAAGAAACTTTTATTTGTTAATCTTGTCTTTCTCTGATGTTTTTAAATATTTTGATTTCCAGGAAGTCGGAAACAATCCTCTCTGTTGTTTGCATGTGGAAAAAATAAATTTGTATATTTTCCTTCTTTGAAGAGGACTTGGATCCCTGTCTCTTTTGAGCAGAAAAAGCAGTCTTCCATTGAAATCCTTCAAAATGAATTTAACTTTTCAACAGCTTTAAGTGTGAGCACCAACATCCTGGAGGTGAGTTTCAGAGGATGCCCATTCGCACATGGAAGTGGTATCACTCTGGATTTTGTGGTGGGTTTGCCCTATGGTGGGTGGTTATAACTCTATCTGGGTAGTTATGAATCGGTTGACTAAGTCTACCCATTTCATGCCTATGAAAGTTAAGCATACAGCAGAGAAGGTTGTCGAGCTTTACATTAGTCAGATAGTTCCACTGCATGGTGTGCCTATTTCTATCATTTCTGACAATGGTTCACTCTTCACTTCACATTTTTAGAGGGCCTTGCAGCATGGTCTAGGTACTCGATTGGATATGAGTTGAGCCTTTAATCCTCAGACAGAAGTACAGTCTGAGAGGACAATTCAGGTGTTGGAAGATATGCTTCCACCGAGTGTGATAGTTATAACTCCAGTATTCAGATGGCTCCATTCAACGCTTTGTATGGTAGACGGTATAGATCTTCGATTGGTTGGTTTGATTCCATTGAGATGGACTCATTAGATGCAGATTTTCTTAGTGATGCTACGGAACAGGTCCGTATGATTCAGGGTAGGTTGTTGACCGCTCGGAGATGACATAAGAGTTATAGAGATAGGGGGGTTCGAGCCCTAGAATTTACGGTAGGCGATCATATTTGGCTTAGAGTGTCACCTAAGAAGGGTGTTAGGCGGTTCGGTTAGAAGGGAAAGTTTAGCCCTAGATTCATTGGCCCATTTGAGATGTTGGAGCGAGTTGGAGAGGTGGCCTATAGACTAGCCTTGCCACCTATCTTATCATTGGTACATCCTGTGTGTCATGTCTCCATGCTTCAGAAATATATGCCGGATGCGTTTTACATACTTTCATTTGATTCGGTGGTGTTGAGTCCAGACTTGTCATTTGAGGAGCAGGAGTACAGACTTCCCCGAATGTGCACCGGGCTTGCCCCCTTTTTTTTAATAACTAGAATATCAATTAGTGAAGGGAAAATTTTGCTGCTGAAAAGAAGTATAACGACCGAATTTTTTTCGTCGTTATAGCTTTTTAAAGATCGAATTTAATTCGGTCATTAACGTTTAATGGCGGAGCTTTTAATGATTGCTGACGATTGGATTTTTACTGGTCATTATTAACTAATTACGACCGAATTCATACTTTTAGTGACTAAATTTCACCTCGTTAAAGACCTATTTTCTGGTAGTATCAACCCTAAAGTAAGTATACAAGTATAATTTCTTTTGCTAATGATAGTAATATATTCACGCACATTACTTATTTCCTTGTAGGTAAACAAACAAGCTCAGGAACTAGAAAAAAACAAGATACATACCACTTTATTGTTTTATACTTATTGGTATACAACAGATGAACAAAGTAACTTTCTAGCACACTGTTTAAATGATATAGTTTGATTTTCTATATCAGCACCAATTAACTCTTTGGCTCTCTAAGCTTGTATCATCCAATCAGTTCTACTCAACACAAGAACTATAAGAGATGCACAAACGTCTTGAGCAACCAATAAACCCAAATAAAAACCCAACAAGCCCATCTCCATCACTGGCCTTGCACTTCCCCTCAAAGCACCACAACCGGTGGTTTGTTGCCAGTCACCCAATTCACACAACCACACCACCGGCATTGTCTTTGTTGCCAACCATGAAATTGACTTGTCTTTTGTAGAAGCCTTGCCCCAATTTCTTCTTGATGTTGTCATAAATAGAATTGCTAGGAAGCTTGTAAGTATAGCACACACAATAGCAACATGACATGAAGTCTTTGCGTTATTAGGCCTATTTGCTCCCAACTCATTCCTCAGCTCTTGTAGAAATGACTGAATTTGATCCTGATAGAAATATATATGCAAGTGAAGTTGCCTGTATGAGAACTTGCATAGTAGACACTGCCGCTGCAGCCTTAGAATGAATCCCTAATAAAAATATCATCAATTCACACCACCATCACTCTAAGCATACAACTAGGGAAAGCAAGAACCAGAATTGGTTTCCACCCATGAAAGTATTCAGCTGACCAACCTTGCCATGATTTTCTATTAATCCCAGAAAAATTAACATCAAAAAAAAAAAAAAAGAACAAGTAGGTTGAAATCACCTATCACCACAACCATAACAACACCTTTAATCCCAAGGCCAAGTTTAAAGCTAAGGAAACAGTTGACTGGGGCATACAGAGCAGCTGAAAAAGTAGCACTAAAAGTAACAGGGAAAGTAACATTCTGAGTTCTCAAGTAGATTTTGAGAGGATTGATAATGTATTGAAAGAAAAGATTAGGGTGACAGAAAGACATAAGTTGAAGTAATTGATGAAACGATTGGATCTTGGCCACAGAAAAGGAGTACAGGTTCAATTTTTATCCACAAGAGTGAAATGGAGATGGATGGAAATTATACAATCTAGAAAGTTTGTTAGACGGTTTGACCCATAAGTGGCCATTGCTTAGCGCCACAAGCTTGAGAAGATATAGCCTCCAAACCTATAGCAAGGCCAAAAAGAACAGAGTAGCCAGAGATATTAGCTATGCCAATAGCTAAAGATGCACCATCAAATGGATGACACCCATGAGCAATCTCAGATAATCCTTTATCACCAACAAAGGACACATTCCACAAGGAAAGATCTTTGAGAGTAGGGCAACCTCAAGCGATAGTCTTGAACCAGCATCAGTCACACCACGCCGAAGGTCATTTTCCACGAATATATAGCTTAGCTAAACCTTCACAATTTGCAATTCCCAAAGCAATGGCAGCAGGTCTGATATCTGTGGCTTCCTAAAAACAAGGCACGTGGTAAGATATCCCTTTCCATATACCATTGGGCTCACAGGCAAATGTATCATCCCTATGATGCTGATTTAAAGGGTAAGCCAGTGCTTGGAAACACAAACACTTCTCTATTGTCCAAAAGGAAGACGTTTGAATATTTGGACACAAAATTTGGGACGTCCTTTTTCATGCCACACCACCAGTAGTGCTGACTCAGGTCATGATACGTCTTCACCGCTCTTGGATGAATAGAATAACGAGCATAATGAGCCTCATCAAGAATCAACCTAATCAAGTCACTCACCTTAAACACACAAATTCGACCTCCAATCCTCAAAACACCATCAGGATCAAGCATCGCTTCCTTAGCCTCTCCTCTAGCCACTTTGTCTGTCATGAGACATAACTTTTCATCCTCAAACGGGCGCTCTCGAATCTGGTCCATCAAGGAAGAATGAGCCTCAACGAAAGAAAGTATACTACCCTCATCGGAAAGCTGCAACCTGACTAGGCCATTAGCTAGATGCTGAACATCCCTAGCAAAAGGTCGCTCCTCAACATGAATGACAGCTAGACTCCCCATGCTGGAAGTCTTTCTACTCAAGGCATCGGCCACCACATTAGCATTCCGCGGATGATATAAGATGGTCAAATCATAGTTTTTAGCAACTCAATCCACCTACGCTGCCTCAAGTTCAGATCTTTTTGACTGAAAATATACTGAAGGCTCTTATGATCAGTGAAGATCTCACAATGTACACCATATAAGTAATGACGCCACAACTTAAGCTCAAAAACCACAACCACTAACCCTAAGTCGTGGATAGGGTAGTTCTTCTAATGAACCTTCAACTGTCCACAAGCATAGGCAATAACTTTTCCTTCTTGCATCAACACACCACCTAATCCAACCCCTTTAGCATCACAATAAAACGTGAAATCCATACCTACCTTAGGTAGTGTTAAAATGGGAGCTGAAGTCAACAAACACTTGAGCTTTTGGAAGCTCTTTTCACACTCATCGGACCAATGAAAGGTTACATTCTTCTGAGTTAATCAAGTCAATGAGGCTGCAATGGAAGAAAAACCATGAATAAATCGTCGATAATACCCAGCTAACAGCATAAAACTGCAAATTTCGCTAGCTGAAGTAGGTCGTATCAAACCTCTAACTGCCTCAACCTTAGACTGATCCACTCTAATCCACACATTAGACACCACATGCCTTAAGAATACCAACAAATCAAGCCAGAACTCACACTTGGAAAAGTTTGCATATAGTTTTTCCTCCCTCAACCTCCGTAGTACTATCCTCAAGTGGAAAACATGATCAACCTCAGTCTTGGAATATACCAATATGTCATCAATGAATATTATTACAAAAAAATCTAAGTACGGACGAAACACCCTATTCATTCACTCAATGAATGTTGTGGGGGCGTTAGTCAAACCAAATGACATCACCGAAAATTCATAGTGGCCATAGCAGGTTCGAATAGCTATCTTAGGGATATCTGATGCTCTAATCCTCAGCAGGTGATAACCAAAGCTCAAGTCAATCTTAGAAAAAAAGGCCGCTCCGTGAAGCTAATCAAACAAGTCATCAGTATGGGGAAGAGGGTACTTTTTCTTGACAGTCACCTTGTTCAACTACCTATAATTAATACACAACCTCATATACCCACCTTTCTTTTTCACAAATAAGACTGGGGCACCACAAGGTGACACGCTAGGACGAATAAATCCCTTGCTCAACAATATAGATGAGCTTAGTGCCTGTCTCTAGATCAATAGGAAAATCAATATCCCTATCAAGAGGAATACCTTGAAGATCAGTAAGAAACATATCGACAACTCCTGAACTACAGGAATAGACTCTATGAAGGTTGTTCAACACTAGTATCTCGAATGAAAGCTTAGTAAGACAAACACTCCCTATCAATCAATTTCTTAGCATGGATGTAGAAAATAACTTTGCTAGGATAAGAACCACTATCACTCTTCCACTTAATGTTTGGTACACCGGGCATGGCTAAGGTTACAGTTTTTGCATAGCAATAAAGAATAGCATGATATGGAGAAAGCCAATCCATATCCAAGATAACATCAAAGTCTACCATCTCAAGAATAATCATATCTACCCAAGTATCATATCCAGCCAGAGAAACAAGACAGAATCTATACACTCAATCCACCACTAAACGCTTACCTACTGGTGTGGAAACATGCACGAGCAATAACATTCGATCACACAATAAGTCAAACCTAGACACAAAGTATGTAATCATATAAGAGTAGATAGATCCAGGATCAACTTACACAGATGCAGGCCGATGACAGACTGGAATAATACCTGTAATTTCTGCATATGAATCCTAAGCCTCAGGCCTCCCAGGAAAAAAATAGCACTGAGCTCTAGTAGTTTGACCTCTGCCCCGACCCTGGTCGGTGGAGCTTAATCTCTAACTGGAGCTGCCGAATAAGTACGATGAGGTCCCGAATGAATCTGAAAGGGACAATGTCGAAAAAGTGGCCTGGATCCCAACACCCAAAGCAAGACCTCGGTGTTGAAGACTGCTGTCCACCAAATGAACTACTATGGCTACCACAGATGGAATTGTGGGACCCTCGAGACATTTGTACACTCTCAGTATCTGGCATAGATGCATGCATAGGATCTTGATGCTTGAAAGATAAACCACACCTATGTGATCCTCTACTACTTGATGAAGTACTAGAAAATTGCCCCGTAGTACGAGCCCTCTTAGGGTCCCCAAACTCCTATTGAATCAGCAACTTTGCTTCCTTGGTGGTGCTCACAATAGACTGAAAGTAAGCACCCTCACAAGCCTCATACTCAATAATAGTCATACCACCCTGCCTCAAGTCCTCAAACCTTGATCGACTCTCCTCTCGTACACTTCAAGGAATGAAACGATCTCTAACTGCACTAGAGGACACACTCCAATCCACTGGAGGGGATCTGACTGGCCTGGATCTCACATAAGTCCTCCACCACTCCTTGGTTGGTCCACGTAGCCAGATTGCAACAAAACGGACACCATGTTGATCAACTTAACCCATTGCCTATAGAATCTCATCGCACAAGGTCAGAAACTCATGAGCGTCCTTGCTCCTATCACCCTGAAATTGAGGTGGTTTCATCTTCTGAAATCTTTCATAACTAAGCTGATTATCTACTGCCAAAACTACTTCGGGAGTGGTTTGTGCCCCAATAGCTGGTGCAGGAACCACTGCGGGCTGAACCTTCTGATTATCATGAACTCGGTCGTGATGCTGCCCTGAAGTCTGTTCTCCCACTCTCGTCTGAGAAACTCCCTGTGTGTCTGTCGCACCACCCCCTTGAGTGAGGTTCTCAAGCATACCCAACATCCACAATAGGGTGTCCTGAAGTAATGGTGCAACTGTGGGCTCCAAAAGACCCTGATCCTTATCAATTTCTATCTGTAGCTCTAGAGAATCCCTTCTAGCATGTCCTCTAACTGGTGCCGCCTCTCATGCACGTCCTCTCACTGATGCCATTCCATGAGCACAACCTCTAGCTCGACCCGCTCCCCTACCTCTAACTGGGGCCTCAATAATAGTCATGAGAGCTACCTCGCCTCTACTACCAATAATCATAGCTCTAGTCCTTGCCATCTATCAAAAGAGCATGGGCACAATTCAATACTAATGAAGATAACCACACACGATAAGAGAGAATAAATAGAAAGAAGTTTCCTAAAAGTCTTCACAGCCTCGCAAAGACAAGTGCAGACGTCTCCGTACTGATCGTTGAGAGTCTTATTAGACTTGTCTCCTACACACATGAGACCTATGAACCTGGGGCTTTGATACAAAATTTCATGACCCAAAAATGAATGTGATGGCACTTGCTTAATCCCACCAGAACATGTCAGCCTGAACCCAACAAGAAACAAAATAACGTGCAGAAGTAATTGACTACGGTAGGTAACTAAAGCTAAAAATATTCAAAAACTTAAACACTTTCCAAGGATTGGTTGTTACCTATGCAAGCCACTAGCAATGCAGAAATCAAAAGAATCACATGTCTGAACTATCTTTCTTCTTGAATATGACAAAACAGAAAAGAAAAGGAACAAGAGAGGCAGCCAGATGACAACAGCTACCTCTCTAAATCTCCTGGGAAGCCTCAGATGATCAAGGAAAATTACTACTCACTATCCGTGCTCAAAACCTACAGAAGTGTAGAAGGAACAGTGAGTACCAAAATAACGTCGTACCCAAAAAGTCAAATAACAAAACAGAATAAGTCCAATAGAATACACAAACTCCTTTTATCCCAACCGACCTCAAAAACTATGACCTGCACAGACAATTAGCCCAGCCCAATAACATACAATATATAATAGAGATAGTTTTTTAGTATATCACAATTATCAAATCACAAGCCATAACTCACAAGTGATAACACAATCAATCGCAGGAGTAACATCATACCACACAAGAATATGCAGGGACAAGATGCAATGCTTATGCAATAATCGTCGGTAATGACATGAACATCATAATATCCCTGAATAATACCTAAACATCACAACATTTCCGGTAATGACCTTGGCATAATATTACCGTCGGCAAAGACCTCAGCTTCACATCTCGACCGGTAAAGACCTTGGCCCCAACTTTTACCATCTCACTCATATCAATATTCAGAATCAATGCAAATATGTGTGACATAGAGTGAATGAACATGAGATGAAGTCTACAAACAAATCAACTCATAACCACTGACCACAACAATATATATCAGATATAAAATTCTCATCACTTAACCAAATTTTCAAATCAAGTGTCACAAACACCACACCAACTCACATTTACATTTAATCGCCTCATTTTTTTTATAATATTAAAATACTTCACGAATCACACATAGAAGAAAGGATAATTTGAGAATTCTATGAGAATTACAAAGTTATGAAAGTCCACTTGCCTTAATAATGGAGCACTCACTTCGGGACTTGAGCCTTCCCCTTTCGAGTAGAATACGTAGCACCACGATCTAATCAAATAAATTATTATAAAAAGATTTCAAAACTAACAATACCCATATTATTATGCATCTAACCTACCCTCAAAATTTTATCTAATTTGATAATTTAATTGTCAATCTCAATGTATTAAAACCTAAACTATAAAGTGATAATTATAAGGACAACATTAAACACGAAAAGTAACTAAACTAATAATAGTAAGAGATCAAATTGTAGATCTCAAAACTAACCATAAGCTTACAATTGCGCTTAGCAATATATTAACTATAGAAATCAAATTTATAAATAGGTACATCACCACTGAATCATAATTACAACGTCACTCGGCCCACTAATGTTTGCCGCCATCTTATCACAATTTCAATCCATACTACTTACTACTATTTTCCAGTAACTACTAATATATAACCCTACATATGGTTTAGTGAGTCTTCAATAGAACTCTAACACTTAAAGGCAAAGAAAAGAATGGACCATTATCTCTAGTAAATTGCATTTAAACAAAGCGTTGAGGTTTGAAAATTTTCTACCTGAATGTATGACGTTTTGAGTTTGCCATAGGCGGTTTCAATCAAATCCTCTCCTCCTCTTCTTTTATTCTCTAGATTAATTTATTATTAAATGGGATAAGCCCACTAACTTATTCTAAAATACATAGACAAGTGGTATAAGATGTTAAGTAAATTAATATTTAGTTCACCCATTAAATCAATTTTCGAAACTTCCCTATAAATTAAATAGTCTTAGTTATCGCATAGTCCAAAGTGCCCACTAAACTTTTATGAGGTAAATAGTTTAGGAAGTCAAGAGGACTAATTTTCAAAATAACTTAATGGGTCATTACAAAGACATTTCTGAATAGTTTTGTGGTGGTCTTCATCAATGATATCCCTATTTATTCCTGATGTTTGCGGGAGCATATAGATCATTTTAGGTTGGTTCTGCAGACTTTGAGGGAGAAGCAATTGTATGCTAAATTTAGTAAATGTGAGTTTAATTTAGGTGAGGTATGTTTTCTTGTTCATGTGTCATCCGGTTTCGTATTAAGGTTGACCCAAAGAAGACTGAGGCTTTGACGAATTGACCTGGACCATTGACCGCTTAAGATATTCGAAGTATTCTTGGGTTGGCTGGTTATTATAAAAGATTTATTGGTGGTTTCTCATCTACTGGGAAAAACCCATTGACAATGTTGACTCAAAATAAGGCTATGTTTGTATGGTTGGATGAATATGAGAAGAGTTTTCAGAATTTGAAAGATCAGCTTACATCGACTCCTGTTTTAACTCTAATGGATGGCTTGGATGGGTTTGTAGTATATTATGATGCCTCTCGGACTGGGTTGGTTTGTGTGCTTATGAAACATAGTAAGGTAATAGCTTATGCATCAAAGAAATTGAAGGTGCATGAGCGTCATAACCCGACACCCGACTCAAAGCAATTAATGTTTTCATCGATCACAAGAGTTCAGAATATGTGTTTACCCAAAGAGATCTTAACTTGAGGCAAAGGGGGTGGTTGGAACTCCTTAAGGACTACGACATGAGTGATCAATATCATCCTGGTAAGGTAAATATTATAGCCGACGCTCTTATTAGACTGTCTATGGGCAGTGTGGCTCATATTGATGAAGGGATGAAGGAGTTCGCAAAAGATGTTCACCATTTGGCTAAGGTTCGGTGTTAGGTTAGCTAACTCTACTGAGGGTGGTATTCATGTTCAGAATGGGTCTGAATTTTCTGTGGTTATTGACATCAAAGATAAGCAAGATCTAGACTCATCGTTGGTCGAGATAAAGAAGTCAGTTGCTGAAAAGAAGATAGAGGTTTTATCCCAAGAGGGAGATACTATGCTTCAGTATCAAGATCATTTGTGTGTTTCGGATAATGATGATCTTAGGAGAGTGATCAAGAGTGAAGCCCATAACTCTCATTATTTCATTCATGCGGGATCACCAAAATGTAACGAGATTTGAGGGAAATGTATTGGTGCCATGATATGATGAAAGATATAGCCAAGTTTGTATCAGAATGTCCTAATTCTCAACAAGTGAAGGTAGAGCATCAAAGGCCCGGTTGTTTGGTTCAAGATATTCATATTCCTAATTGGAATTGGGAAGGTATGAACATAGATTTTGTGGTTGGTTTGCCTCAGACCCAAAGTCAGTCTAATTCAATTTGGGTTATTGTCGATCGGATGACTAAATCAACAGATCGAGACTACCTTTAGTGCCAAAGATTATGCAAGGTTGTATATACGAGAGTTGGTGAGGTTGCATATGTGCCTTGGTCTATCATATTGGATCATGGCACCTAATTTACTTCTCACTTTTGGAGGTCATTTCAAAGAGTACTTGGCACCAAGGTGAAGTTAAGTACCACTTTTCAACCTCAAAACGATGGACAAGCAGAAAGGAGAATTCAATCTTTGGAGGACATGATGAGGGCTTGTGTGCTGGAGTTCAAGGGTAATTGGGCTGATCATCTCCCACTTAAAGCTTTTCCTATAAAAATAGTTTTCATTCTAGCATCGGGATAGCTCTATCTTTACATGGTAGGACATATAGATCTCCGGTGGGGTGGTTTTAGTTGGGAGAGATAGCTTGGATTAGCCTGGATTTTGTGTTGGAAGATATGGAGAAGGTGAAGTCTACTAGGGAGAGGTTGAAAATGCTTCAAAGTCTCCAAAAGTCTTATTTAGATGTTAGGAAAAGGGATCTTGAGTTTCATGTTGGAGATTGTGTGTATGTGAAGTTCTCACCCGTGAAGGGTGTAATGCATTTTTGTAAGAAGGACAAGTTCAATCTCTAATATGTAGGTCCTTATAAGATTATTGAGCAGATTGGGAATGTTGCTTATAGATTGGATTTGCGTTTGAATTTGAGTTCTATTCACCCAGTTTTCCATCTGTCTATGTTGAGGAAATCGGAAGGCTTTGAGGTTAAAGCGAACTTGTCTTATGAGGAAATCCCGATCGAGATCTTGGACAGGGAAGTGAAGCGGCTTCGCAACAAGGATGTGACTTCGATTAAGGCGCTTTAGAGAAATCCATCTGTGGAGGATGCTACATAGGAGGCGGAGTTGGACATGATGAAACGATATCCCCATCTTTTCCAATCTACTCAAGCCTAAAATATTAGGTTCCACCTCTTTAAAATGGTCCTTATTCTTTTACTCTTGAGTTTCATGACCTGACATGCATACATGTGCACGAAAATGATTTTAATGATGTTTTGAATGATTTGAAGATGTTTTGATATGACTTTTAGTGACTTTACATTTTTCAAGTGATGAAATATGCATTGTATCTTGTGTTTAGATGTTTAATGTTCTAAGTCAATCCTATCAAGCCTTATTCTATCACATTCGAGGGTGAATGTTCCCAAGGGGCAGATGATGTACGGATTTGGACTTGGTACGACCTTTATGGTCCTTGGAAATTGGTTCCGAATTATTTTTGACCAAGATGACACCTTATGGGCACCTTCACAGGCCATGTGGAGGGACCTTGAGGTGACCCTTGGCCTTGTGTATCAAGTGCGGGCCTTAATTTGGAGTTTAAGACCAAGGAACGTACCACATGAACCCCACATAATCTGTGTGGCACTTTATGGACTATGTGGTGTCTTGTGTGAGTGGCGTTGGCCTCAAAAACCATATTTTGGCATAGGCTTGGACCACATGAACCTCTGAAGAACCGTTTACCTCTTCACAGTCTAAATAGGCCTCCATATGGGCATTGGTGTGAGAATTTTCTAAGTGTGGAATCACCGTCTGTGAACTTTGTTTGTGAAATATTTCCTAAGTTAAGCTTCATGGAAGGGCATACGGTCCGTGTGCCTTTGTACAGACCGTGTGACCCTTGTAGGGGGCCCTTATAGTCAATATGCAGCCTCATGGATCCACCCTTCTTCTTTCCAAACAGGGCTAAGGCACCCCAAGGTGAAACATTAGGGTGAATAAAGCCCTTGCTCAATAGATCTTGGAGCTGCTCTTTTAGCTACTTCAACTCAGCCAGCGCCATATGATAAGAAGTGATACAAAGGACTTAATACCTTGCTCAAGATCAGTAGTAAAATAAATGTCCATGTTAAGAGGGACTCCCGATATATCAATAGAAAACACATTCGAAAAGTCACAAACTACTAGAATAGACTCAGTAAAAGGTGACTCTGAAACAGTATCACGAATAAAGACCAAATAAGCTAAACATTCTTTATCAATCAACTTTTGAGCCCAAATATATGATATCACCTTTCTAGGATAAAAACCATTCAAACCTGCTACTCTATCCTAGGTTTGCCTAGCATGACTAAGGTAATGGTCTTGGCTGAACAATCAAGAATAGCACTATACAGAGATAGCCAATCCATATCCAGAATAACATCAAAATCTACTATGTCTAGTATAATCATATCTATAGTAGCTAATGTCACAAGACGGGATTGATACACCTGATCTACTACAAAGGCCTCAGCTATTGGGGTCGAAACATATTCAACAAGCACAAACATAGTATCACATGAAAAATCAAACGCCAAGGAGAAATATGCATACATGTATGAATAAGTGGAGCCAGTATCAAATAAGACTGATATAGGACGATGTCTAACCCGAACAATACCTGTGATGACAGCATCAGAGGTCTCAGCCTCGGGTCTACCTGGAAAAGCATAGCAATGGGCTACCCGTCCTTTACTAGTAGAAGATTCCCCTCTACAACTAGAATGTGTGGAAGTATAGCCTGTTTCCTCTAACTCTATTGCATTCATCTCTATCGACCAGACCTCTACCCTAACCCCTATTCTGCGGGGCTGAACCTCTAGATGATGGTGCTAGATCTCTGATCGGTTTTGTGGTGTAAGAATGGCGGGCCCAAGAGTAAGTCTACATAGGGCACTGTTAAATCGTATGATCAAGAGTTCCACACCCAAAACAAGATCTGGGGGTGGATAACTGTTGTGATTAAATAAGAGGGATACTATAACCACCCCCGCCGATAGGCCTCTGTTGGGAACTAGATGAACTCTTACCTGACTTATAAGAATCATAGGACCTTGACCTCCCTCTAATGTTTGCAAAACTACATTAACCTCACGGTGCTGAAACGAACCACGTTCCTTTATCATACCTCAGCCTCATGATGAGGCACCTGAGTACTATCCTGATGTACGAACTATTTAGGGGGCCCCAAACTTCTCTCTCTACATAAGCTCCACCTCCTTGGTGGAACTATCTACTAATTGAAAAGATGTTCCATCTCTAGTCACCCAAAATACTGACTATCTAATGGAATAAGCCAACCCTCTCACAAATTGGCAAACTCTCTCTGCCCTTATAGGAAATACAGCTTTAACATGCCGAGCTAGTTGACAGAAACAAATCTCATACTCAGAAACCATCATAGTTCCCTATCTCAAACTCTGAACCTTGGACATCTCTACTCATAGACACTCCAAGGAACAAATCGATCATAGAAGGAATTGGAAAATGTCTCCCAAGTCATCTAAGGAAACCCAACTAGAAGGGATTCTAACTCAATCCTCCATCCATCCCTGGCTGGTCCAGGGAGTTGCAGGGGTAACATACAACATGCAATGAGTCTCTACTAACCCCACAATATGAAAGATCTATCTCAAGTAGTTAAAACTCTTATGCATCCTCGGATTTCCCACCCTAAAACTAAAACGGATCCATCTTTCTAAACATCTCGTATCTATGCTGCTCATCATTAGTAAAGACAACAATGGGAGGGATCTTAATAATAGGTGTTGGAAATGGCTATCCAACCTATATATGGGCCTAAGGGTCTGTTGCTGACCCATTGGTTGGACCCTAACTCATGTCTGGGGAGTACTCGATGTATCAGCTGGGCTACTTGCAAGGCCTAAAGTCTCTAACACACCTAGAACTCTCAAAATTGTATCCTACAGTAGTGGTGCTGCAACATAGTCATAAGGAACCTAATCCTCCCTAGGCTCTATAACTTTCTCGACGGAGATACCATGCTCATAATCTCTCACTAATGCTGCTCCATGGCCCCACCCACTACCTCGACCTTTGGTTCGGCCCCTACCCCTTGCAAGGGTCTCAATATCAGTCTTAGAAGCTTCCACACGTTGTGCAGTAGCCGATATAGCTCTAGTCCTCACCATCTATCCAAAGGACACAACCACTCAGCGCTTAAACAAAACCCACAAACAAATTGATTAGAAATAAGAAAAAGAGAACATCCTAACAATCTTTATAACTTCTCAAGGATAAGTAACATACATCTTCGCACCGATCCTCAAGACACTACTAGACTAGGCTTGTACACATGTGAGACCTATGAATCTGGGGCTCTGATAACAAATTATCACGATCCAAAATTCGGTGCGATGACACTCTCCTTACCCAACAAGGAGAGTCAGCCCAATACCTAGAAAAACCAACATTACAATAAAAATGGAAGATAAAGAGTCTAATCAGATAGATAAGCATAGAAAATAAAAAGCTAACACCATCCTCGAACTGGTTTTAGATGTATAAACTTATAAATATAGAATACTCAATAAAATACAAGTGTCAATGTCTAGTTCTCAAATAGAACAAAACATAAAATGGAATCCTCGAAGGTCTAGTGAAGATATAAGAAACTACCTCACGAATGATCTAGAAGCTCGATCTTGTAATGAAGAATATCTAGGAAGAGGTACCGAGCTCACAATCTACGAAAATATAGCAAGGGGTGAGCACCAATCAACAAGGTACTCAGCAAATGAAATTAACCTAAGGTAAAGCAATCAAGAACAGAAGGACTCCTTAACACCCAACCACTTACTATCGAGCTACACACATGCACTCAGAAATGTTCTAGCACAATACAATATACAAATCAAAAGAATACAGACACACACACCCATCACATGATATCTTATCTCAAAATATCCAACTGATGCTCAAGTCAAATTGTACAATAGATATCCAATATCATAAATGATACATATAATATTATCGAGAAGGAATGATATGAGACGGAGTGAATGCCATGATATGTGAATAATGTAATTGATTGTCAAATAATTATGATGCATATCTATCTTATGATACAAATCTGCTGGTAAACTCAGGCCAGAAACCATGGGGGCCATACAAGGACCATGTATTCGTGAACATTGTTAGAAATGACCTCGGCCAATGCTTACTCGACTGGAAATGACCTCGGCCACAAAATAATCAGTCGACATATTATCTTGGCTCGTCGGTAGAAACCTCGACTAAACATCAATGGGTAGAGACCACGACCACCAATCCACATGTTCCCTTACTCATCCCTTGGCCATAGCCATCATAAGTGCCAATGCACAAATATTAGTGAATGTAATGTGCATTATCTCAATTTCATCACAGTATTAATATTATAATAATTTTAATATTGTCATAGGCTCAATATCATCAAGGTAACTATATTAATCATATCTCACTATAAGTTCCATCTCGATATCAATATCAAACTTCCAAGCTTCATTTTTAAGTACCATCTCCATGAAAAACCTTGAAGATATTCTTTAAAACGAAGCTTGGAAGTTTCAAAAAGGTGAAAATTAACAAAACTTGCCACGTAAAAAAGTCACAGTTCAGCTATACTTTTAACAATTTGCAAACGCGGATGTCTCGAGGGACTGACCCTTTGCAAACGCGGATGTCAAGACTACCTCAACTCCATGAACGTGGATCCTTCATCCGCGAAGGTGGAGGTCTAACCACTTGACCTCCGCAAATGCGAAAGGTAAGCCGCGAATGTGGAGAACAAAATAAATAGCACCAAATATCAGCACTAACAACTCAATAAAATCATGAAATAAGCCCTCTAGATTCGTTCGGAACACCGTGAACACAAACCAAATATGGAACCCTACCAGAAATGGTGTTCCAAATTAAGATTTGAGACTAGAAATATTTATTGAGGGAAAATTTGTCTTGGGAATATCATGTATATTCCTAAGAAATTTATTATTTTCTGTTATGGGGTCTATCTGACGTTTTTAATCTTCTGATTTCTAGGAAGTCCAAAACGATCCTCTCTATTGTTGTCACGTTGCAAAAATTGGGGTGTATATTTTCCTTCTTTTAAGAGGAGTTGGATCCCGGACGCTTTTGAGTAAAAGCAACAGCCTTCCATTGAAATCCTTCTAGATGAATGGCTCTTTGAGGTATTCAAACGTCTTCCCGATGGCCATGAGAAAAGTGTTTGTGCTTGTGTTTCCAAGTGCCGGATCACCCTTTTAAGAAACATCCCAGGGATGACACACTTGCCTCTGAGACTAATGGTATAGATGGTGAGGGCTATCTACCTAGGTGCCTTGTTGGTAGGAGAGCCACAGATATCAGACTTGTTGTTGTTGCTCTTGAAACTGCAAATTGTGGTGGTTTAGCTAAGCTATCTATTCAGGGAAATAACCTTCAGTGTGGTGTGACTAATACTGTTCTAAAGGCTATCATTCGAGGTTACCATAATATAAAGATCTTTCCTTGTTGAATTTGTCTGCTATTGAAGATGAAGGATTAATTACTGACAAGTCTTTGTTGGACATCGCCAGGAACTTCCCTCATCTAAACTCTTTTTCTATTCACAATTCTGCTAGAGTAAGCAATTACCATTGATTAGAGCTGCTGAGGGGCTCTTCCTTTTTGTTTAGAGCTGTGTAGGTAATTTGGTGGCAGTGAACTTAAGCGGTTGTCTCAATGTTACAGGTATATTGGTTTCAAGCATAGTTGAGCTGCATGGGGGATCTCTGAAGTCTATGATTGTTGACGGTTGCAGACATGTTACTGATGCAACCTAGTAGAATTGCAAACTCTTGTCGGATGCTTGCTAAACTTGATGTTACCAAGTGTAGAATCATTGATTCAGGGATTCGAAATTTGTCCAGTGCTATACAACTCTATTTGTGAATCCTCTAACTATCCAGTTGCATTTCAGCGTCGGACAATAGCTTACTCTTCTTTGACAATTTAGTTCAGGACCTTCAGGGCTCGAACATAGAAGTGTCATGGAATCAACTCTCGAACTATTGATGCACTTGTAGAGAACACCAGAGTTGTGATATCCTTTACTAAGTAGGTTCTGATTTAGACCTTGTACAGTTTACACATTGGCTATGGTGAATATGGGCCTACTTAAGTTTTTTCATGATTGCTGCAATATGTTGTTTTTGAGTGTAACAACTTGAGTTTTCTGATGAATATGGTCCTGGCACCTTCTTCCAGTAGTGTTTTTTAGCTTTTAACGATGCAATGATGAGAAACTCCTGCTACAATAGAAGCTTTTTATGTTTCTTATTTAGTTTTAAGTAATTCAAATCATCCATGACATTCAATTTCAATGTTTTGCTTGTGATGATTTGGTCATGTTTGGGTCTTGAATCATTTATAAGGTTGGTTTGGGCAGTTGTTCAATTTAGTGCCTTACCATTTAGGTTGTCTCTTCTTTTCTAGTTTTGCAGGCCTTGTCTTGTTCATGAACTGTCCCATGCATTTGTTCCTTTTTATTATGATGGAGTGAATTTAAGCTTCATCTATTGATGCCATTGCAAATATGACTCATTGGTTACGATCATTTCAAAGTCATTGAGATAATGAGAGTTTTTACAAAATTTGAATATATATAATATAATATAATGTAATATAATATAGATGATTTTGGGATTTGAATATTTAATTAGCTTCATTTATTATGGGGTAACCATTTCTTGGGGGTCGCACGTCTTCCTTTCAACAATTTTGCACCCCCGACAACACAATGTTAGAAGTTCTGACTAATCCATTTGTACTCATTCAATACAATCGATTTAATTTCTAACTTGTTGCGCATGAAGCTTAAAGATAGATCATTGAATCCCAAAAATTCAAAGAAACATAGATCATAACTGCTTTCAGTTGTCGCACACTATATTTTTTCAGTGAAGATTGATGAATCCAACCTATGTGATAATTAACTTGTTTTTGTGTATACCTTGTAGATCTTAGATTGAAATAATATTATCGCTATGATGATTTTGATGACCCGACTTCTCAGGTCATGATGGCACCTGTCAGATCCCTCTTATAGCAAATCCAACTCAATGTCCAAGTCACCTGCCCTGAATCACTAATGATAAAGATACAAGCAACATATAAGTATAGCGACTACAACCTACCTAGGATTTGGAAGTCACCTGTATAGAGCTACTATAGACTTAAATTAAAATATACATATCTACATACATTACCAGAATAGCAAAAATTTGATCAAAAATGGGGAGAAAATGGTGTTCGAAGGTTGTTCGTACATTTGTCACATTTTCCGGAAACCTTCCAGATCTATACGTGATTTTCCCTTTTTTTTCCTTTTTAGACCATCTGCCACATGGCAGCTCATGGCTGGGCCACGTTATTTGCCGCCTTTGACTTTCATCAACCACTCAAACTCAATTTTGATATTCCTATCTCATTCGTAGTTAAAAAATACAATTCATATGTGAAGTCTGATCGAAAATGGCATTTTGGATTCAACGGTATAGTCAAAATGCCCACCAGAGGTCATTTTATTCCAATGTGAATCCTATTTTACAATATCAAGATCTATCGAAGGGACCAAAACACACCCGGAAGCCCCAAGAACAGAATGAAAGGCTTTCCCACACAAAACTGGATGTTTTAGATCCAACGATGCCGTCAGTATTCTCATTTGTGACATGTTTCCAAAGGACATTGACTACAACAACTATTGACCCAACCAAAGGCTAAATTTGCTAAACTCGATATATTTGTACCGAACATGTTCCTAGCCTAATTAGGCCATTTTAAAGTCGAGGGAATTGTCAAAAGTCCATTCTAAGGTCGTTTACTAGGACTTTACCTAAAAATTCCTTTTATGTTTATAATCCCTCGTTTAACTTGAAAAACTGCAAAAATATCAAACAATTCACCCAATAACAAACAATCAGTGTCAATAAGTCACAAATAGATTGAGGTCACTATGTAAATGCTCAAACTGATAAAATATTCACGAAACCATCGAAATGACCTGGATGGTCATTACAACATCCCCCACTAATAGAACTTTCATTAGCGAAAGTAAGAATGAGGATGTACCTGAAAACTTCCATCCGAACCACATAGGGATCCAAACCCCGCACTTATAGTAGAGAGTGAATGGAACAATCTTAAGCATGCTCAACATTAAACAATAATTCTACCTGCCCCAGCTAATTATAAATATAATAAGCCGTTTGTATGCAAACGAGAATTAGTATCCCAATCTATAAGGGATCCTCAGAAGATCAACCCCTTAGCCCATAACTCAATCCACTAACACATAACAGGACATCAATAGGCTAACAATGCGTGCCTTCAATATACTAGCCAATACCTAACCAATCACGATTATCGAGTACGACATTGATAACCGCACACTAGAAACACATCAATATAACCCCCAAGGCAACCTGACAAAATGATCGACATCCCCATTGAAAAACATAGCTAGAAATCCAGACAACACAATCCCAGCCAACTAACAATTATAACAAGTCTCCAGGGGAGAGTGGTCGGAAGCTTAATTGATAACCTAACAATATCCCATCCGATAATAGACAACCCAACTAAGCCCTTGGGCATAACATTCTCACAATCCAGTCACCAAGGAATCTGGAGAACCGCATATCTACAGAATCCTCAAAGCAGGATCATAACCATAGAGGTACAAGGTGTAGCTAGGGGTGTAAATGACAACCAACCTTTTGAATACTATGTAATTCTCATATCAGACTACCCACTGTAGTAGTTAAGCAGCAAAAGGATCATATGTATAAGTCATAGGGTTTTGGCTACCATTAATCCCTAGTAGGGTATAGTCATAACATAAGTGACAGTTTTTTAGAATCCTACCAATTACAACATACTCATTCGTATTAGGAGGTCCAACGAGTCAGACCAGCGGTCATATAATCTAATATGGATGTACAAAGACCATCAATGCTTAGTGTTACCTCAGTCACAACCTCTCTTGCCTATATAATCTTTAGCACAAGTATTCACAGCCCGCATAACCTTTGAACAATAGCTAACATACAGGTATCAGTGTTACAGTGTTGCAACCTCAACAACATATCATAATTCCATACACAGCCATCTCAGGAAAAATAACTAATTACGAAGCCTGTCTCTAGGTCTCTCACAATCTCAATGTCTCTGGTCTTCCAATACAGCTGCCAAAACTCGAGGGCATCTAATCCATGCTCAACGGCCTCTAGGGGCTACTCCTTATTTTGGACTGATGATGCAGCACTACCCTTGCCTGGAATTTGCCCTTTATGTAGCACATGTGCAAAAGGGCGAATAAAATCAAATTTCAAGAAATCGAATGACCATTGGCAATATCACACGACCAAAATCAATAACAAAAGAAGTTTCTAAAACATCTCATAGACTCGTAGAGATAAGTCACAAATGTCTTCGCATCTATCCATTGGAATCTACTATACGGTAGCTCTGAATCAATAAGATCAGCGAACCTTAAGCTCTTATAGCAGCTTTTCACGACCCGACTTCTCAAATCATGATGGCGCTTGTCAGATCCCTCCTACAGAAACGCTAACCCAATGCCCACGACACCTACCCTGAATCACTAATGATAAAGATATTAGCAACATATAAGTATAGTGAACTCAACCTACCCAAAACCTGAAATTCACCTGTATAGAGTTATTATAAACTCACATCAAAATATACATATCTACATACATAAAAAAAAATATCCAAAATCAGATTAAAAAATGAGGTGAGAAAACATAGTTCGAAGGTTGTTCGTACGTTTGTTATGTTTTCTAGAAATTTTTAAGATTTATACATGATTTTTCCTTTTTTTTCTTTAGACCACCTGCGACATGGATACTAATGGCTGGGCCACTGTAAAGCCCAAGATCTTTCTCTCACTGGCGTCGCCTTGAGGGCCTAAAATTTCCCCCAGGAAAACTGCTAGGCGTCACTCCACGGAGGAGCCTACACGGCCTTTGTGAAGCCACACAGTCCGTGTGGCCTCTCGTGGAGTGACAGTGGACCACATTGCATAGGACCCTACTTGGCCCGTGTGGTGCCACACGGTCTGTATGGCCTCCCTTGGAGTGACACTTGATCGGTTCCCTGCAAGGGCAAACTTGGAATAGGTATACGGGCCTCCATATGATCCGTGTGACTCCACGCAGTCTGTGTGACCATCAGTTAGGTTTACTGTGTGGAAAGTCACCTGTACACGAACCAAGTCACAGCCCGTAGGACAGTAGACGGTCCACGTACTTATCCGTGTGGTATTGCTGCGTCCTGGGCCACGACACTATTCACGGCCCGTGATGATGCTACATGGACTGTGTAATGAACCGTGTGGCCCAGATGGACCAAATTCAGGTCCATTTCATTAATGGCATTTTTATATATTGGGTTGTTTTAAATGTGAATTTGGTCATTTCCACCCGTCTCAAGCCTCTAAATTAGCTGAATACCTTCAACATTTCAACTATTCTCCTCACTCTCTTTAAAATACTCCTACAATAATTCCTCCAACTTCTCTCTAGGATCCTGCAAGTCAAGACCTTAATTTTGGAGTCCATTTTCTCCTCAAGATCCTCTTTAAGTCAGGTATGTGGGGTTGATTCTTGATTCCTTTCAACCAAGAAGACCCAAATTTCTTTCAACTCATTTCATGAAGTTTTAGTCACCTAAAGTGTAAGTTTTTACTATGTGATATTGTTAGCTAGGGTCAATGCATGGGCTGTACAATATTCCGAAGTATTAGTGGTGTTAAACTCTAGCATGATAAATCACTTTGAATTATGCAAATCTTGAACATGCATGTATCTTTAGAGATGGTATTATGCATTGGTGATCTATACAAAAATTCTCATATGAAGTTTATTGTGAATTCCCTAGACTTCATATTATATTGCTAATTTTGGAATTTACTCTACATTACCCATGCCACACACATATCATGCCTTGCATTGCACTCATGATTATCGGTCTACATGGAAATTTTGATGTAGGATAGACCCAATTATGTCTTGTGATATGATTTTTGTAAAATTATGGGTTATGACAAAATGTGATCACGTATATGTCTTGTGCTTTGGCTCCTTGAGCATCTTGGGTGCTTGCACCATCTTGTACATATAGATGAGCTATACCATTCTTTGGAAATCTTGATTTTTGATCTTGTAATTGGCATTGAGCCTAAATGTGCCTTGAACATTTTGAACTTGTACTTGACCCTCTTGTAAACACGGATATACATATATATATGAGTATTCTTGTGGGATGTGGATAACTTAGCACCGATAGATTGGGGGCCCTTCCCCTTTCCTTGAACTATGTGTCAATATAGGGACGAATGATATTTGTCTATCTTGCTTATGTCTTGACATATTGATCTGATTCTTGTAAAATCCTTCTGTAATGGTGATTCCTGTAAGGAAGGTGACCATCCCCGAAATGGTTTGTTCCTTATGGTGTGATGTAGATTACCTTTGGCAAGTAATCTTCTCCCTACTGGTGGGAGGTCACAATTGGTCCAATTCGTGTAATAGCTCGCATAGATTTGGTTTATCGGTTATAGTCTATCCCCGTTATATAGGTGCATTATCGCATTGCATGCATCATGAATCCCATGACATCTTGTATACTGAATTTCATTGCTTATATGATCTTTGTCTATAATGTGCCTTTGTCACCTAGCATTGTAATGCATGTTCGGTAAGTCATATGCATTACATGTCTGCTTACTTTGTACATTCAAACGTACTAACACATACTTTATGTCTATATGATTTTACCATGTAGGGACCAAGCAGTTTGGATACTAGCCACGGGACGAATAGCCCATCTTTCAAGACTTCTTTTGCGGTGAGCCCCGTCTTTCGTGGGCGAGCTAGTTACTTCTTTTGTGTATTTTGTATGTTCTCTTGTTTGAGGGTGAACTCGGAACGTGTCCTGGCACTCCGTAAACCTTTTTCTTATCAATAAATGAATGGATTCCGAGCTTCACTTTCTGTCATTTTGTTACATGTGTTTAGATACCTTCAAACCAATAATTTGGATTTTGATAAAGGAGGCTTGTTTGGGGACAGCGGGTCCCCATTCTCCGTGTCACATCTAGGCCATGACCTTGGGTCGTGTAAAAGGATAGTATCAAATCCCTAGGTTTATAATGGTCCTCGGAGCCCAACATGCCGCGTTGAGTAGAGTCCTATTCATGGGTGTGAAGTGCACCATACCTATGAGTGGGAGACATTGGAGACGTATTAGGAAATTCCTCGCTTCTTCATGTCTTGTATCGTGCTGTGACTAGTTTATGCAATTCCCTTACTTACCGATGTCGTTAATCCATTTCAGCAGATGCCTCGACGAAGCCCCCTCTACCTAGGCCGGCTCTGGCTGATAAAGATCAGGCCCCTCCCGAGCCCATGGAGGAGCCTATCTCTAACAGTGAATTCTGTACCGCTTTCGCCATGCTTGCACAGGTAGTGACTGCTCAGGCAAGGCAAGCTAACTTGCCACGGGACCTTACCCCTGTATCCATTGTGAGGGATTTCACTTGGATGAATCCTCCGAAATTCTATGGTTCAAGGGCTGATGAGGATGCTCAGGAGTTCATTGATGAGTCCTCAAAGATACTTAATATCATGGGGGTCTATTTTCTTAGGAAAAAGCTAGACTGGCTGCTTACCAGTTGAAGGATGTAGCTCAGGTGTGGTATACTCAGTGGGCATTGGAGAGGGTCTGTGGTGGTGATGTTAAATGGGGAGAGTTTAAATCTGCCTTCCTTGATCGCTTCTTCCCACTTGAGCTAACAGAGGCCAGAATGATTGAGTTTATTAACCTCAAGCAGGGGAGTATGAGTGTGAGGGACTATACCCTCAAAGTTTACCAAGATTTCCAAATATGCTCCATCCCTAGTAGCCGATCCCCGTGCAAGAATGCACAAATTTGTTTCGAGTAATTCTGACTTGCTTGTGAAAGAATGCCACACTTCTATACCTATTGGGGACATGGATATTACCAGACTCATGGTGTATGTTGAGCAGATCGAAGGGGATAAACTCAAAGAGAAAAGGGCACATGATCCTAAGAGAGTCTGTTTTGATTGTATGTTCTCCAGTGCTAGAAATGTTGGTTTTGGTCACTTCCAGTAGGGCCAAGGTTCGGGAGCTCAATTGGCCAATGCTCGGGCACCCCCTCCCTGGGTACCAATGGGTGGCAAACCAGGATGGTGTAACAAGTGTGGAAAACCCCACACAGGTTCCTGCTGGAGGGATTTGAGACTTTGCTTTGGATGCAGGAGTAAGGATCATAAAGTTGTTGGTTGCCTAAGGAATGCATGCGGAGGCCAAGGTCAGGCAGCCAAATGCGGGCAAGGGCAATAAAGGGGTCCAAAAGGTACTTACCCAAGGAACAACAGGTTTTATGCACTCTATGGCAGCCAGGATGTTGAGGAAGTTCCAGATATCGTGACTGGCATGTTGAAAGTCTTTGATTTAGATGCTTATGTTTTGCTTGACCTAGGTGAAAACTTGTCTTTTGTGACTCCGCTGTTGGCTGTTAAGTTTGGTTTGAGCCTCAAGATTTTAAGGGAGCTTTTGTCAGTCTACAGCCCCGTGGGTGAATTTATTGTTACTCATAGAGTCTATCACGGATGCCTTGTTGCCATGTTGCATAAAATTTTTCCATGTGATCTTGTGGAGCTTGTGATGTTTGATTTTGATGTGATTCTTGGAATGGATTAGCTGCATGCATCTTATGCTTCCATAAATTGTCGAACCCGGAAAGTCCAATTCCAACCTCTCGGTGAGCCAGTTCTTGAATGGAAGGGTAGTGACTCCTCTATTAAAGGTCGGTTTATTTCCTACCTGAAGGCGTGGAAAATAACTTCTAAGGGGTGCATCTATCATATTGTGAGGATCAAGGATACGGATTCCGGAGTGCCTACTCTCGAGTCAGTCCCTGTGGTGAATGAATTTTTGGATGTGTTTCACGAAGACTTACCTAGTATTCCTCTAGATAGACAGATAGACTTCAGCTTAGATGTTCATCCAGATACTCAGCCTATTTCTATTCCTCCGTACCGGATGGCACCTGCAGAGCTGAAAGAGTTAAAGGAGTAGTTAAAGGACATATTGAAGAAGGGTTTCATTCGGGCCAGTAAATCACCATGGGGTGCTACCGTGTTATTTGCAAGAAAGAAGGATGGGTCCCACCGTGTGTATTGACTACAGGCAGCTGTATAAAGTAACTGTTAAGAAGAAGTACCCGTTGCCCAAGATTGATGACTTGTTTGATCAGCTTCAAGGTGCCACTCACTTCTAAAAAATTGATCTCCGTTCTTGGTATCATCAGTTGAAGGTTAAAGAATGTGATATCCCCAAACTAGCTTTTCAAACGAGGTACGGGCATTTCGAATTTGTGGTGATGTCGTTTGGCGTAACTAATGCTTCGACCGTATTTATGGACTTGGTGAACCGGGTATTTAAACCATTCCTAGATAGCTTCATGGTGGTCTTCATTGACGATATTCTCATTTACTCCCGAGGTGAACAACAGCACGGGACTTACTTGCGGATGGTCCTCCAAACTCTATGGGAAAAGAAATTGTATGCCAAGTTTAGCAAGTGTGAATATTTTTTGGTCGATGTGGCCTTCCTCGGTCATGCGGTGTCCGGAGACGGTATCAAGGTGGATCCAAGGAAAACCAAGGCCGTGAGAAATTGGCTTAGACCGCTGACTCCTTCGGATATATGCAGTTTCCTTGGATTGGCCGGGTACTACAGAAGGTTTGTGGAGGGTTTCTCATCTAGTGCATCTCCATTGACCAAGTTGACCCAGAAGTAGGCAAAGTTTGTATGGTCGGATGAATGCGAGAGAAGTCTTCAAACATTAAAGGATCAGCTACCGTCAGCCCCCGTCTTGACTTGCCAAGTGCTTTAGAGGGGTTCATAGTGTATTGTGATGCCTCGCGGATCGAACTAGGTTGTGTGCTTATGTAGAATGGTAAGGTGGTAGCGTATGCATTAAGACAGTTGAAGGTGCATGAACGAAACTACCCCATGCATTAGCTTATATTGACAGCGGTGGTCTTTGCTTTGAAGAATTGGAGACATTATTTGTACGGGGTCCATGTTGATGTGTTCACCAATCACATAAGTTTGAAATATGTTTTCACCCAAAGGGATCTTAACTTAAGGAAAAGGAGGTGGTTGGAGCGTTCTATATCATTCGGGCAAAGCCAATGTTGTGGCCGACACTCTCAGTAGATTGTCTATGGGAATCGTGGTGCATGTTAGTGATGGAAAGAAGGAATTGACGAGAGATGTTCACTGGTTGGCTAGGTTGGGTGTCAAGTTGGCTGATTCCAGCAAGGGTGGCATTCGGGTTAAGAATGGGGCAGAATATTCTGTGGTAAATGAGGTAAGAGCTAATCAAGTTCTAGACCCATCGTTACTTGAGTTGAAGAAGTTGGTTGCTGCAAAGGAGATCGAGGTTTTCTCCCAAGGGGGAGATGGTGTACTCCGGTACCAAGACCGGCTGTGTGTTCCTGTTGTGGATGGCCTTAGAAGGGTAATTATGAGTGAGGCTCACAACTCTCGTTACTCTATTCACCCGGGGTCTACCAAGATGTTCGGGGATCTGAAAGAGGTGTATTGGTGGCATGGTATGAAGAGGGATATTGCTAAGTTCGTGTCTGAATGCCCGAGATCTCAGCAAGTGAAGGTGGAGCACCAAAGGCCCGGTGGCCTGGCGCAGGACATAGAGATTCCCACATGGAAATGGGAGGATGTTAACATGGACTTTGTTGTTGGATTGCCTCGGATCCTAAGGCAATTCGACTCCATCTGGGCTGTTGTGGATCGAATAACGACATCGGCTCATTTGCTACCGATCAGGGCTACTTTTAGTGCCGAGGACTATGAGAGGTTGTATATCCAAGAGTTGGTGAGGTTGCATAGTGTACCTAGATCCATCATATCGGATTGTTGTGCTTAATTTACTTCCCACTTTTAAAGGTCTTTTCTAAAGGGCCTTGGGACCAAGATTAAGTTGAGCTCCACTTTTCACCCTCAAACCGATGGCCAAGTGGAGAGGACTATTCAAACCTTGGAGGATATGTTGATGGCATGTGTGTTGGAGTTTAAGGGGAATTTGGATGACCATCTTCCACTCATCGATTTTGCTTACAATAATAGCTTCCATGCTAGCATTGGTATGGCGCTATTTGAAGCGTTGTATGAGAGAAGGTGTAGGTCGCCGGTGGGGTGGTATGAGATGGGAGAGATGGCCATAGTTGGCCCGGATTTGGTGTTGGATGCTATAGAGAAGGTAAAGCTTATTAGGGAAAGATTGAAAACGGCCCAAATTCGTCAAAAGTCCTATTGGATGTTAGGAAGAGGGACCTTAAATTTCATGTTGGGGATTGATTGGGTGTATGTGAAAGTTTCTCCTATGAAGGGTGTGATGCATTTCAGTAAGACGGGCAAGTTAAGCCCCGGTATGTTAATCCTTACGAAATTGTTGAGCGGATTGGAGGCGTGGCTTACAAGTTGGAGTTACCTCTAGATTTGAGTTCTATTCATCCAGTCTTCCATGTATCTATGTTGAGGAAGCTAATTAGTGATCCTAGCACCATTATGCCTTTGGAAGATATTGAGGTTGAAGAAAATTTGTCTTATGAGGAAGTGCTAGTTGAAATCTTGGATTGGCAAGTAAAGCGGCTGTGTAACAAAGATATGGCTTCAGTGAAAGTACTTTGGAGAAACCAATAATTGAAGAGTGCTACTTGCGAGGTGGAGCTGGACATGATGAAACGATACCCCCATCTTTTCCAATCTACTCAAGCCTAAGGTACTAGGAATCTTCCTTATATATTGCTACTGTTCTTGCCTTCTTGAGTCTCATGGCATGACATGACATACATATGGGTGCGCTAATTTTCTTTTACAAATGATTTGGATGCAATCTTGATATGAGCTTGAAGGTCTTGAACTATAGTTCTTGGATGATGATTTTGAGTACAGAAACCTTATTACTTTGATTTGAATTATGCATTGTATCTTGTGTCGGATGTATCTTGCACAATTTCTAACCTTTCAAGCCTTGTTCTTGCACATTCGGGGATGAATGTTCCCAAGGGGGAGAAGATGTAAAGCCACAGATTTTTCTCTCACTGGCGTCACCTTGAGGTCCTAAAATTTCCCCAAGAAAACTACTAGGCATCACTCCACGGAGGAGCCTACATGGTTCGTGTGAAGCCACACGGTCTGTGTGGTCTTCCGTAGAGTGACAGTGGACCACTTCATAGAGGAGCCTACACGGCCCGTGTGGTGCCACAAGGTCCGTATGGCCTCCCGTGGAGTTACACTTGATAAGTTCCCCATAGGGGCAAACTTGGGAAAGATATACGGGCCTCTACACGGTACGTGTGACCATCTATTGGGTTTACTGTGTGGAAAGTCACCAGTACATGGAACAATTCACGACCCGTGGGACACTAGAGGGTCCGTGTACTTGTCCATGTGGTGTTGCTGAGTCCTGGGCCACGTGTGATGCTACATGGACCGTGTAATGAAACGTGTGGCCCAGACGAACCAAATTCAGGTCTGTTTTATTAATGGCATTTTTGAAATATTAGGTTTTTTTAAACGTGAATTTGGGCATTTCCACCCCTGTCAAGCCTCTAAATTAGCTGAATGCCTTCAACATTTCAGCCTTTCTCCTCACTCTCTCTAAAATACTCCTACAAGAATTCCTCCAACTTCTCTCTCGGATCCTCCAAGTCAAGGCCTTCATTTTAGGGTCCATTTTCTCCCCAAGTTCCTCTTCAAGTCAGGTATGTGGGGTTGATTATTGGTTCCTTTCAACCAAGAAGACCCAAAATTCTTTCAACTCATTTCATGAAGTTTTAGTCGCCTAAAGTGTAAACTTTTGCTATTTGATCTTGTTAGCTTGGGTCATTACATGGGCTGAACATTATTCCAAATTTTTAGTGGTGTTAAACTCTATCATGATGAGTCACTTTGAATTATGCAAATCTTGAACATGCATGTCCCTTTAAAGATGGTATTATGCATGGGTGATCTATACAAAAATTTTCATATGAATTTTATTGTGAATTTCCTAAACTTCATATTATATTGCTAATTTTAGAATTTACTCTATAGTACTCATGCCATACCTACATCATGCCTTGCATTGCACTCATGATCATTGGTCTACATGGAAAGTTTGAAGTGGGATAGACCCAATAATGTCTTGTGATATGATTTTGAGAAAATTGTGGGTTATGACCAAATGTTATCACATATGTGTCTTGTGCTTTGGCTCCTTGTACATCTTGAGTGCTTGCACCATCTTGTACACGTAGATGAGCTATTCCTTGCATTGGAAATCTTGATATTTGATCTTATAATTTGGCATTGAGCCTAAATGTGCCTTGAACGTTTTGAACTTTTACTTGACCCTCTTGTAAGCACGGATATACATATATATATAAGTATTCTTGTGGGATGTGGTTGACTTAGCACTGATGGATTGGGGGCCTTCCCCCTTTCCTTGAACTATGTGCCACCATAGGGACATATGATATTCGTCTTTCTTGCTTATGTCTTGACATTTTGATCTGATTGTTGTGAAATCCTTCTGAAATGGTGATTCCCGTCAGGAAGGCGACTATCCCCAAAATGGTGTGTTCCATAAGGTGTTATGTAGATTACCCTTGGCAAGTAATCTTCTCCCTACCGGTGGGAGGTCCCAATCGGTCCAATTCGTGTAATAGCTCGCATGGGTTTCATGAATCCCATGGCATCTTGTATACTAAATTCCATTGCTTATATTGATTTTGTGTATTATGTGCCCTTGTCACCAAACATTGTCATGCAGGTTCGGTAAGTCATATGAATTACATGCCCGCTTACTTAGTACATTCAAACGTACTAAAGCATACTCTATGTTTACATGATTTTACCATGTAGGGACCGAGCAGTTTGGATACCAGCCACTGGACAAATAGCCCATCCTTGAAGACTTCTTTTGCGGTGAGCCTTGTCTTTCGTGGTCGAGCTAGTTACTTCTTCTATGTATTTTGTATGTTCTCTTGTTTAAGGGTGAGCCCGAAACGTGTCCTGGCCCCCGTTCCTTGACTAGAGGCAATTGTTGGGCACTTTGTAAACCTTTTTCTTATCTATAAATGAATGGATTCCGAGCATCACTTTCTGTCAATTTGTTACATGTGTTTAGGCACCTTCAAACAAATTATGTGGATTTTGATAAAGGAGGCTTATTTTGGGACTCTCGGGACCCCATTCACCCGGTCACATCTAGGCCCTGACCACAGGTCGTGGCAGCCATGTCACCCACCACCTTTGACTTTCAACAACTGCTCATACTTAATTTATAATTCATATATAAGATCTTATTGGATATAACATTCTCAATTCAATTATGTAGGCAAAATTCCCATCGGAGGTCATTTTATTCTAATGTGGGCACCATTTCCCAATATCAGAATCTATTGAAGGGACCAAAACACACTCCAAATCCCTGGAACCGAACGAAAGGTTCTCCTAGACCAAACTTGATGTTCCGGATCCAACAATGCTGTTAGAATTCCAATCTGTGACACGTTACCAAAGGACGTTGCCTAAAGTCAACTATTGACCCATTTCGGAGGCTAAATTCACAAAATTCAATATAATTACAACGAACATGCTCCCTAGCCTAATTGTGCGATTGCAGAGATGATGAAATCGTCAAAATTCTGCTCAGATGCCATTTTTTAGGAGTTTACCTGAAATTTATTTTATGGTTATAATCCCTTCTTTAACTCGAAAACAACATAAATATCAAATGATTCACGCAAAGACTGAACAATCAGTGTCAATAAGGCACAAAATAGACTGAGGTCACTATGAAAATACTCAAACTGATAAAATATTCGTGGAATCACAGAATTGACCTGGAGGGTCATTACAGAAGATTGATGAAAATTTCTTGCAAATGGGAAAAATGAGTTCCTATTATTTAAGCTTTAGTTAACTAACAGTATACAAGATGATAGCCATGCTTTTTTTAACTGAAGAAAACAGAGAGGGTGATAACCAACAATTTGAACTATGAAGAAACATTTAAAGAGAGAGAATTTTATTATAAGTAGATGTAAAACTAAATAAAAGCATGAAAAGAGACAAATATGATTGGGGTGTCAAAATGCAAAATTTATATATGTAGACTCATTTTAAGATGTTATAGTTATATACCTGAAGGCATTGTTGCAGAGAAAGTAGAAGCTAAGTTGAAGATTATTTTCTACCTCTTTACCTAACTTTATATTACCACAATTGTAGGCGGTGAAAAATTATAGAGAATTATATGATATCCTAGTGAATGAAGGGAAGACTAGTTTATAGAGTTTCAAACTTAATCTTGAATATCCATCAAGTAACAATTATAATATATGAGATTTAATATTCATTCTACAACTTTAGACTTTACATTAAGTAAGTCCACATAAAATAATAAAATGTTAACATTTATTATAAATACATAAATCCTGGTATTCGATTTCTATTTCAATATAGGCTTAGCAATTGAATTAAAATATATTTTTATAATATTATTTATTATTTATTGATGTTATTTATAATATTTTGATTAAGTAATTAAGCCTATATTGAGATAGAAATTGTATGTAAAAATTTATGTGTTTTATAATAAATGGTAGAATTTTATTATTTTAAGTGTGATCCTATTAATGTAAAGTCTACAATGAATGTCCAATGAAAAAGAAATCTCGCATGTCAGATTGGATATTTGACGGACGTTCAAGATAAAGTATGAACCTCTATAAATTGATCCTCCGTTCACTCACTAGGGTTATCATATAATTCTCTTCACTTTTCTGCCGCGATAATTATGATAACATAAGGATTTGACAGGGAGTCATCAATCACACATCGCGATAATGTCTTCAAGTATATTTATATAATATCTCTCTGTAATCATATCGACCTCATGTCTAATACTATAACAACAACAAACCTAGTGTAATTCCATTAATTAGGAACTGGGGAGGGTACAACACACGTATAGAGAGATGTAACAGAAAAAAAGTATAATTCAGAGACCTTCTGCTAGTCCCAGGTCATTAACTAAGATCGAAAGATTGAACTAAAGAAGTGGAAAATTTGTTATAAGAGAAGACAACTTGAATTGGATTCAAATGTTTGGTTAATAAGAAATTCCTAATGATCATCCCTATTTATACTTGTGTGGGATGCTTCTAGATATTATTCTACATATATCCATAATAAATATCTAGATATTATTTTCTAAATATCTTTAAAAAACTCTTGATTATTCATTTCCTACAAATATTTTCCTAAAATATCATATACTCTAGACTTTCTCGATTTTTCCTAAATACAAATATCCATGATATTGATCTACAACATTCTAGAAAGGCTTATTCAATATCTAAGATATTTGAACCTCCAAAAAATCATCTTTATTTTTATAGTACGCATATCTTACCACTATCTCATGGAGATAGAAAGACTGTTTCTAAAAGATCATCCACTCAAGCATCTATCTCAACGCAGAAAACAAATAGTGAGAAAAATATAATGAGTTGATTCGTAACTAATGAAGTGGATGAATATGTGAACTATTATGATTCAAATTCAGATAAAGATATAAAATAGATTGTCTAATATTTTTAATGTACTTAGAATCTTTGACGATTAAAGTTGTACTTATAAAATCAGAAAGATCAAATTTTATTTAAAAGATCAATTTTACCCTTTATCCTATTCTATTATATCATAATATCAATCCTCACCTTTTATTAATCATCTTATCCTTTATTTTGTACAAAAGTATTTTTAATTTAATAAAAAGAAAAGGAAAAATAAAATATTTTTTACGTAGGACAAAGTTGACCCTTCTTCCTATAAAAACAAGATGAAAAGTTGTGTATAGTAGTTTTTTGAGAAAAGACGAATGGGGTTAGGGTTAGGGATAGGGAAAATGGAGAGGGGATTATAATTTTTGAAATCGAACTCTTACCAACAAGGTTTGTGTACCTTTGTTTCAAGCTCTCTTGGAATGTTCGTATATACCCAAACGTAAGTAAGGAGGATTTTTTTTGTTCTTGATTTTCTCATGTTTCCGCTTAAAGCCCGTGACTTTTCCTTAATTTGTGTTTTCTATTCCTAGGGTTCTTAAATTTTACTTTCCGATCTCTTTTAAACTGCAAGCTGTGATTGATTGTGAAGAAAACATTTATCATTTCTTAGATAGAGGATTCAAACAAAGCTAACATTTGTGTATTTCTTTATAACTAAATTTACTTGTATGTATTGAAGGTGTATTGTCCACGAAGAACATATTTATTGAGGGAAAATTTGTCTTGGATATATCATGTATGCTCCTAAGAAACTTTTATTTGTTAATCTGCTCTTTCTCTGATGTTTTTAGTCTTTTGATTTCAAAGAAGTCGGAAAAAATCTTCTCTGTTGTTCGCATGTGGAAAAATTAACTTTGTATATTTTCATTCTAGGAAGAGGACTTGGATCCCTGTCTTTTTTGGGTAGAAGAAGCAATCTTCCATTGAAATCCTTCTAAAGGAATGACTCTTTGAGATATTCAAACGTCTTCCGGTTGGACAAGAGAGAAGTACTTGTGTTACCAAGCACTGGCTTACCCTTTTAATCAGCAACCTAGGGATGATACATTTTCCTGCAAGCCCAATGAGTAGATGGCGAGGGATATCTTACCACGTACCTTGTTGGTAGGAAAGCCATATATATCATACTTGCTACAATTGCTTTTGGAACTGCAAATTGTGGAGGTTTAGCTAAGCTATCTATTCGGGGATAATAACCTTCTACGTTGTGTGATTGATGCTGGTTCAAGACTATCGTTCGAGGTTGCCCTACTCTCAAAGATCTTTCCTTGTGGAATGTGTCTTTTGTTGGTGATGAAGGATTATCTGAGATTTCTAATGGGTGTCATCCATTTGATGGTGGATTTTTAGCTATTGGCATAGCTAATATCTCTGGCGACTCTGTTCTTTTTGGCCTTGCTATGGGTATGGAGGCTTTATCTTCTCAAGCTCGTGGTGCTAAGCAATGGCTGCTTATGGGTCAAACCCTCTAACATACCATCTAGATTGTGTAATTTCCATCCATCACCATTTTTCTCTTGTGGCTAAATATTGAACCTGTACTTTTCTGTGGCTAAGATCCAATCATTTCATCAATTGCTTCAACTTATGTCTTTCTGTCTCCCTAGTCTTTTCTTTCAATCCATTATCAATCCTCTCAAAATCTACTTGAGAACTCAGAATGTTACTTTCCCTGTTACTTTTAGTGCTGCTTTGTTAGTTGCTTTGTATGCCCTTGTCAACTATTTCCTTACCTATTAACTTGTCCTTGTTATTAGGGATTCTTTCTAATGCAGCAGAGGCAGTGTCTACTATGGGAATTCTCATACAGGCAACCACTACAAGAAAATAGGTTTTTAACGAGGGAAAATTCCATCGTTAAATGTATAAATCCGGTCGTTATTAGTCAATAACGACCGATAGAAATTGTCACGACCCAAAAATGGACGTGATGGCACTCGTCTTAACCCACCAAGACAAGTCAGCCTAAACCGCAATGATAACAATAAAATATGGAAGGGCAATACAAAGTGAAAATTTTAACTACCGATAATAAGTCAACTTAATTAAAATTCCTCCACGACCTGGTTGTCACGTGCACAAGCCTCTAAGGTATTATAATAGATTTGAAAGAAAAGTATAAGTCTCAAATGACATTGTTTCTAAAGTAGAACAAAATCATAAATAGGAGTGAGAAGTCAGCTGGGATGGCAAACAACTACCTCACACAATCTCCAGAGGAAGCCTCAGACAAGGAAAAATAGAGGGTATCACGAAGATTCGGGCTCATAACCTACAAAAATGTAGTAGCAAGGGGTGAGTACCAAACACACGGTACCCAATAAGTGAACTACTAAACACAAAATTAAGTAATACTGAATACAAGTACTCCTAACACTCCAACAGAACTCCGCAACTACCATTTGCATAAAGTCAGTTCAACCTAACAGTTCACAATATACATGGCCTATAGCTCAATACCCACACCAATATTTATAGTTCAACAACATAATGATCAAGTTCATCCATCACAAATTCCATAAAAAAGACACTCACAAGTCCATAGATAATAATGATGTGTGATGCAATGCAATGCAATGTCAAATATCATGATGCATGTCTGACCTAGTGATACACACCCGTTGTCTCGCAGTCCGGGATCCATGGGGGACTTTTAGTCCGTGTATCCGTCGCGGCATGCGACACGACCCTCGAATCATATATAGTATCCGTCGCAGCATGCGACACGACCCTCGAATCATATATAGTATCCGTCGCGGCGTGCGACACATTCCTCGATTTATAATATCCGTCGCGGCGTGCGACACGTCCCTCGAAATGGTACATCCTTTATAATTCTTATCTTTCTCAGTTCACATAACCCTTGTCACACAGGTCAATGCAAATAGGCATGCTTACATGATAATGGGAAAATGACTAACTTTAATATAATGCACAATTCACAACAACATAGTCTTAATACAACATAAACAATAACTCAATATGTCAAAATCATTCACAACCCTCACACAAGGAAGCACGAGATTCTATATACTTAACAAAGGTTAAGAAATTCACTTGCCTCAATTAATAAAATAATGCTCCGAATCTTGGGTCTTTCGTAACGCTTTCAGATGATCAAAATCTGTTCAAATATATAATCTACATAAGAATACGAATCTAATGACACCCATATTGCTATACTTATTTTTTTTTCCCAAAAATCGGGTCAAAAAGTCACCCCGAGCCCTTAAATTCAAATCTGAAAATTTCTTTCAGATTATGTTTACCCATAATAAACTAAACATATACGTCAAATTTCAGCTAAAACAGATCGTTACAGGGCTGCTGCTGCGCAGCCCTTCAAATTATATTTATTATTATATATATATTTTTTTAAATTTTCTTTCTTATTTATTTCTTTACTTATTTTAATATAATAAAAGTGATAAATATTATTAGCTTATTTTTGATAAATATGGAATAAATAGTATATAATATTAATTAAAATATTATTTAATCCACCAACTAAATTAATTATCTAACATTATCTGTCAACTAAATGACCGTAATTATCGAACAGTTCCAAATTTTTAATTTAAATTTACGAAAAGAATCTTTTATGAAAGAGAGTATTTATTTTTAAGATGACATAACGGGTCATTACATTATCCACCACTAAAAATTATGTTCGTCCTCGAACATAACGAAGGAGAAGGAAGAATAATAGACATTGCCAAATTCCAAAGTTATGATCTTCCAAAATCAGTATTTCTCTCTCCAAGTAAGTTCCTCCTTAAGACCATGCCACCAAAATTCACTATTAAGAACTGAATTTTTCGAATCCAACCTTGATAAATTTACAATTCGGTGGTGATTTTCAAGACACAGGCTAATTCTTGAATTCGATACAAATAACAACTCACTAGTCCATAACTCAATAAATCTTTTCTCACATAATCGTGATAAAATTCTAAACCAATACCAGCCATAATCAAAAGCAAACCTAAATCAACCATCTCACACTTCTAATGCACAAACCCTCATAGATTTTATTAAGATTTCATTCTCACAGTCAAATCTTCCCACGATCTTAAGTTATAAGATGTGATCTTTAGACATTGAATACTTATCATAGAGAATCAAATTCTTTTCTGGCCCAACGAAGGAAAGGATCAAGTAACAACTTAGTGAATGATTCATTCAGACATATAGAATCTCTAACAACACTATCAAGAAGACTATACCAAAAGCAGTGATTGTAAACAACCCTTAAGAGTGGTAGAGCTAGACCCAATATGCTTCGCATTCATTCATACATAGCCAGAACATAACCTCAACGACAAGATGAACCTTAAAAATGCTGGACAACTATAAATATTTATGGTAACTCTTTTATAAATTCACATAAACAAAGTTGTATGTATAGAACCACTTGTATACTTTAACTGTCCCAAATAATACTAAATATGTCAACATTGAAATAATCAGGTCTGCATAAGCATCCTATCTTACTAAAAGAAAAATGCAGGATCGGTTCACCCGATCTACCACTAAGGATCCATCTGCAGAAGTGAAGACACGAGTAGAAGTAGGCAGGCAGTTTCATAATAAAGTAGGTAGCCACATCAAAATGCACGGAATCAAGATCGAATAATACAAGATACTCCTTTCATAGTGCCCTTATCAAACATTTTCATTCATCTGACCCTATATATTTTTTTAATTCCGTTTTTAGCTGCAGATAATCAACCTGTTTGGTCCCAATACAATCGTACACATACTTAATTTATCAAACTTCATATACTCTTCACAGTAATGCATCAAAGACAACGCTCTTAATACTAACAGAATATCACAACCATACTTGTCATTTACCATTCTCTCAAATTGTTACTAGTATTAAAATCTTCTGAGCTACACATTATCGCCTTCAAATATCTCATACTAGGGTTTCCTCTCTTCTTATTTAAGTAATTTTTTTATAGATATAAATCACACACAAAACTGGTAGCGTTAATTTCAAATTTGATAGTACTTTTCTCATCGAGGTAAACTTATTTAATCATACCTAAAGTCAATTTCATGCAATCTTTCACACACCGAATTTCAACTACCATTCAAAACATCATATACCTCATGCCAAAACTTAGAGAGATTCAATCACCTTAATCATTCTGCATACCATAAGCACATAACCTCTAGTCATCATCAAATGTCTATGTAACGCATCACAATAATCTATGTAGTCCCATTAATAAAGTAATTTCAACCCTCTCAATATCCTCAATAAGCGTGTAGAGCTATAGGTCTATATCTCAGCGCCCTCATAAGTCATTTATCATAGTTGGACAATCTAGACCAATATAAAATGTAGCATATTTCAAACATCATTATTTGTCATTCGAATCAAAACTCAGTCTTCATAAAAGTCACGAATACATCCTAGAAAATTTGTGCTAATCAAGTACGCATTGCATTATCATGTTTGAGCTCAAAGGAAAAGTAAGTAAAACCTTTAATTCCGAACCAAGGGTCCATACAAGAGGTCTTATTCCTTCACTTTCTTAAATTCTTCCTATGACACAAATTTCAGATACCCTGAACTCTTCAACATATTAGATTCTCATCCCTTCACTAACTCACTTATCAGCTTTATTCTTTGACCAACAACACATAATATTTTACCTCATGTTCTAAGCTAAAACTTTAAGTGGAGCACTTCTTTAGGTCCTTCAATAATAACAAAAAAATAAACTAAATTTATGACCCAAATCACATGCAGGTTCTTCCAAATGTTGAATACTCATTGCTATCCATTATTTCTTATCTTATCAATAAATATCTTGGCAAAATATAAATACTACCAAAAATATACACTAACAATGAAAAACTCGAATCTTTATTTTAACTTGTACCCCAATTTCTTTACCTATTGGCATTAGCTCATACTTGAGATCTTTATGAATTCACATATCTTAACTTATGATTGATCCCCTCTTTATCGACCCTACAATATCCTTTATAAAAATTTTAATGTACTAATTACCATACTCAAAATCACAAAGAGAGATTATCACCCTATTCAAGCCCAACATTGTAGATTTTTTTTCCTCAAATATTATCCAACAGTTTTCTAGCCAAGACCAATTCTACTTAATACTATCACCATAACCAAAGAAAAATAAATAAAATTGGGTGGATTTAAATTCAATTCTCTACTCTCTCGAAAGATATATTTTTTTTATCTTTACCGTCAGAGTGAATGTCTTTGTTCTTGTCTCTTTCTAAAAGCAAACCTACATCTCATTAATTTTATTTATTTGTGATTCTAACTCCTTTCAATTCTATTCGAGCAGTGTCTCAATACATTTTTACATCTTTCTTATGACCACGTTACTCATCAAATAGTAGCAAACGTAACTTTTGATACTCGCAGATTGTGTTTACCATACTAAATTCACTCAACCAAAAATTCTCATCATATGATTGCATCTTGATCATAATCCATCACAAAATTTTATTACCATTATGCTCTATAGCCATTGCCATCATCTCAAGGTTACCCTCATCATTGATATGACACCAAAACTATATCGGTCAAATATAAAGAACTAACTCCCTTGAATCTTATTATAGATTAATAGTCCTCATCTAGAATCCCCCAAATACACCTCACAACTTAAATACATTAATTGTACCAAAGATCCACCACTAAAATTTTTCGTATGGATAATACTTAACCCAAGCATCCAAAGTAGAAAACGAGTTGATTTCTCGAATGTGCATACGACATTAAACCTTATTAAATGAGCCCATGATACAGTAATAATTTCTAAAATAGTTTGCATTCACGCTTGACAATGGATAGATCCATTTTCATATGCCACTAGTACTATATCGTGAAAGTCCATTAGATCTACCACTAGAACACATCACCTATCAAGAAAGTAGCACCAAACTAGCCCCCCTGCTTCTACCTATCAATTGCCGCAAAACGTTATCCAATCCATCATGACTTTATCCTAAGTAGTTAAACGTTCTTTTCACAAATTCAGTCACTAGCAAAAGTAACATACTCCTTAACTCTAATCAAGTAAGCCTTGGTATCGTGGTGATAGTCGTATCATGACCCTCCTTGATATCCACTCGATAGTCTATGAAACCATAATAAAGATTCTAATCTCAATTGACATAAGATCATTCTTATCATCATCCAAGCAATCCATATATATTATAAAAACTTTAGTAGTATTAGTTTACAGAACAAGGTTTGTGATCCACCTATCCTTTTAACATTCCACCTTAATTGTTGAACCAATTTCGATGTTGTATATACCTCATTAATACTGTTTGTGTTGCTGGATAATTAACCCCAAAAAGGATAACACATTCATAAAATCCCTCAATCCATTGTTTGACCTTACCACTCAAATATCCTTAAACTACATCATCGAATCATCACCTTACTTAATATTTTCTGATTGTCGGACATATTAATTCTTATAAGTATACCACTCACTCTTTAGCACCAGATCTAACATTCAAGTCATATACAACCCACTAATTACTCATATAAAGAACCAAGCACGAATCACCTCTATAAATGAGAGAGAATGAATTAAAATGATGAGAATCACACTGAATAAGGAACGCATGATGGAGAAAGAATAAACAAAAGGAAGTTTCCTAACAGTCTTCATAGCCTCTCGAAGATAAATATAGACGTCTCCATACCGATACTCGAGACTCTACTAGACTCGGCTTGTACACACGTGAGACCTATGAACCTGGGGCTCTGATACCATTTTGTCACGACCCAAAACTGGACGTGATGGCCCTCGTCTTAATCCGCCAAGACAAGTCAGCCTAAACCGCAATGATAACAATAAAATATGGAAGGGTAATACAAAGTGAAAATATTAACTACCGATAATAAGTCAACTTAATTAAAATCCCTCCACGACCTGGTTGTCACGTGCACAAGCCTCTAAGGTATTACAATAGATTTGAAAGAAAAGTATAAGTATCAAATGACATTGTTTCTAAAGTAGAACAAAATCATAAATAGGAGTGAGAAGTCAGCTGGGATGGCAAACAACTACCTCACACAATCTCCACAGGAAGCCTCGGACAAGGAAAAATAGAGGGTATCACGAAGATCCGGGCTCATAACCTACAAAAATGTAGTAGCAAGGGGTGAGCACCAAACACACGGTACCCAACAAGTGAACTACTAAATACAAAATTAAGTAATGCTGAATACAAGTACTCCTAACACTCCAACAGAACTCCGCAACTACCATTTGCATAAAGTCAGTTCAACCTAACAGTTCACAATATACATGGCCTATAGCTCAATACCTACACCAATATTTATAGTTCAACAACATAATGATCAAGTTCATCCATCACAAGTTCCATAAAAAGACACTCACAAGTTCATAGATAATAATGATGTGTGATGCAATGCAATGCAATGTCAAATATCATGATGTATGTCTGACCTAGTGATACACACCCGTTGTCTCGCAGTCCGGGACCCATGGGGGACTTTTAGTCCGTGCATCCGTCGCGGCGTGCGACACGACCCTCAAATCATATATAGTATCCATCGCAGCGTGCGACACGACCCTCGAATCATATATAGTATCCCGACATACGACACGACCCTCGAATCATATATAGTATCCGTCGCGGCGTGCGACACGTTCCTCGATTTATCATATCCGTCGCGGCGTGCGACACGTCCCTCGAAATGGTACATCCTTTTTAATTCTTATCTTTCTCAGTTCACATAACACTTGTCACACAGGTCAATGCAAATAAGCATGGTTACATGATAATGGGAAAATGACTAACTTTAACATAATGCACAATTCACAACAACATAGTCTTAATACAACATCAACACTAACTCAATATGTCAAAATCATTCACAACCCTCACACAAGGAAGCACGAGATTCTATATACTTAACAAAGGTTAAGAAATTCACTTGCCTCAATTAATAAAATAATGCTCCGAATCTTGAGTCTTTCGTAATGCTTTCAGATGATCAAAATTTGTTCAAATATATAATCTACATAAGAATACGAATCTAATTACACCCATATTGCTATACTTATTTTTTTTCCAAAAATCGGGTCAAAAAGTCACCCCGAGCCCTTAAATTCAAATCTGAAAATTTCTTTCAGATTATGTTTACCCATAATAAACTAAACATATACGTCAAATTTCAGCTAAAACAGATCGTTATTCGACCCCCAAATCAAAGTTTTATTCTAAGAACCCTAGGACTATATTTTCTTAATTTAATATAAATTATACATGTTTCTACCCTAAAAATTTATTCATAATCTCATGAAAACCTAACAGAAAGGATGAGAATAATTACCTTGATGTTACGGGATGAAAATCACAATTTTTCTTCTCTTCTTTTTCTTTCTTTTCCTTCCTGCATTTTTTGTTTTCTCCATATATTGCTTGCTCAACAAATTTTGCTTTCTGCTTTCGTTACCGGGCTGCTGCTGCGCAGCCCTTCAAATTATATTTATTATTATATATATGTTTTTTTAAATTTTCTTTCTTATTTATTTCTTTACTTATTTTAATATAATAAAAGTGATAAATATTATTAGCTTATTTTTGATAAATATGGAATAAATAGTATATAATATTAATTAAAATATTATTTAATCCACCAAGTAAATTAATTATCTAACATTATCTGTCAACTAAATGACCGTAATTATCGAATAGTTCCAAATTTTTAATTTAAATTTACGAAAAGAATCTTTTATGAAAGAGAGAGTATTTATTTTTAAGATGACCTAATGGGTCATTACAGAAATCCCGTCGTCACCGGTCGTTAGTAGCTCCGACGTTAAAAGTTAATGACCAGATTAAATTTCATCATTAAAAGTTGACGACCGAATTAGATTTGGTCGTTAAAAAAGCTTTAATGACAACAAAAATCCGGTTGTTATTCCTTTTTTGTAGCAACCAAATTTTTCCTTCACTAGTTGATTTTTTAGTTATTAAAAAAAAAAGGCAAGCCCGGTGCACTTCGGAGGAGGGGTCTAACCACAAGAATCTATTGTAGAGTAGTCTTGCCTTGCAATTCTGCCAGATGATGTTACCAAGGTTTGAACCCGTGACCTTCTAGTCACATAACAACATCTTTACCAGTTACTCCAAGGCTCTGTTCAGTTCTAGTTATTAAAACCTTAATTATAACCACAAATCAAATCAACAAAAGTGCAAACTACGTATGGATATACACACAGAAACATACAAAAACATGCACATATGAAAACATACAAATTTATTATATTCATATAAAATTTCATAGTTCACTACAAAGAATGATATTGTGTAAAGTTACAAAAATATAGACATACAAATTTATGTAATATTATATTTTTTAACTCTTAATAAAATAAAAACTAGAATATTTTAAAACAATTTTTGAAATAAGAAATGCATTCTTCCTGTGCTTCAAAATTTTCTGTTGCATATACTTCTTTGCACTTTTTCTGAGGATGAGTTCTTCAAACTACATGACCTTTCAAAAAACAAGTATAATAACTTCATGTAAAGTTATTAATAATACTCCTAATAACTATTATCTTCCTTTTTCTTTTTCGCAAAATCAAAGATTAACCACAGTGAAATATAAAATTTGTTTCTGTTCTCACAACCATATAAAAAGAAAGTTGGGCTTCCTAGTTCTACACTTAAAATTGTTTGTTTTGTATTTTGCACCTTAAGATATTGAGTTTTTGCACATTGCTTCATCGATAAAACCCCCAACTTCTTTTATTTTCACTTTTTATACTAATGGTATTCACCTAATATAAATAATTCAATATCATTAAAATTATTATGAAGATACAAATCAATTATATCATCTTAAATTTTAAATCATACAAAAATCACAATTTCTTAATTAATTAGTTGTTGATTATATGTCATGTAAAGTTTTTAAATTTTCTGTTTGTAAAATTTCACGTTATACTTTTCTAACTTAAACAAATGATTTTTCTTTATATACACCTGTTGGTTTCACAACCAATAATGGAAAAAAAAAATCAGCACAATATATATATATATATATATATATATATATATATATATATATATATATATATATATATATATTATTAGAAGAAACATTATTACTGGATACTGATTCTTAAGTCTATTGAACAAGGTAATTTGCAAGTGGAGAAACATCTTTCCTCTTGAGAAAATTACTTACGACCAAATTTATTTAACTTTTCTACCTTAAATTAATCTCATAAGCTCATAATTATATATATTATTACTTTTATTGTTATTTTTTTGTTTCATTACAATTTTTTGTTTTGACCTACTTCATCTTGCATATTTAAACATGTCAAGTAAAAATTAATAAATTGTCTCTCAAAATAAAAACATATATAAAAATTATATCAAGAAAATACTTAAGTTAAAAAAATTATGTCAAAAATTAAGATTGTAACTAAATATTTTTATAATATTTCAAAATTGTATATAATTGAATATAATACAAATGATGGATAGAGTTATTAGAAAATAATAAATTAATATTTTTTTCTTTTTATTAAACTTTTTTTTTATGGAATAAGCAAAATTATAAAAGATGGAGGATTTTTATCAGAATGAATAACAAAACACCACTTGTTATACTTATAACATGATTTGGTCTGATCTCTTTATTCTCATATTAGTTAAAAATATTTTTACACTAACTAATATGTTTTAACAATGGCATGTTATGCTTTTAAAAAATCAAATTTGTCCCTTCGTTAATGTTAGATTAAAATTTATTTTTAACGATCAGAAAAAGATTTGGTCGCTATAAGTGTATTTATAATAATCGAAAAACGAATTGGTCACTATAAGTGTATTTGTAACGACCGTAAAATAATTTGGTCGCTATAAGTATATTTATAATGACCGAAAAAAATTTGGTCACTATAGGTATATTTATAACGACCGAAAAAATATTTTGTCACTATAAGTATATTTATAACGACCGGAAAAGAATTTGGTCACTATAAGTGTATTTATAACGACCGGATTCATTTCTCGTCCTTAAGAAATGATCGTTAAGAGTCTCTTTTCTTGTAGTGAACTTCACTAGCTTATATATTTCTATCAGCATCAAATTCAGTCGTTTCTACAAGAGTTGGGAATGAGTTGGGAGCAAATAGGCCTAATAAAGCAAAGACTTCATGTCATGTAGCAATTTTGTGTGCTATACTTACAAGCTTCCTAGGAATGCTATTTATGACAACATCAAGACGAACTTGGGGCAAGGCTTTTACAAAAGATAAGTCAATTTTGTGGTTAGCAACAACGACAATGCCGGTGGTTGGGTTGTGTGAATTGGGCGACTTGCCATAGACCACCGTTTGTGGTGCTTTGAGGAGCATTGCAAGGCCAAATCTTGCTTTTCACATAAACTTGCGTTCTTTCTATGGAGTTGGATTGCTTCTCGTAATTATTTTGGGCTTAGTGATGGAGATGGGCTTATTGGGCTTTTCTTTCGGTTTGTTGGTTGCTCAAGCGATTTGTGCATGTCTTATGGTTTTAGTGTTGAGTAGAACTGATTGGATGATACAAGCTCAGAGAGCCAAAGAGTTGATTGGTGCTGATATGGAAAATCAAACTATATCATTTAAACAGTGTGCTAGAAAGTTACTTTGTTCATCTGTTGTATACCAATAAGTATAAAACAGTAAAGTGGTATGTATCTTGTTTTTTTCAAGTTCCTGAGGTTGTTTGTTTACCTATAAGGAAATGAGTAATGTGCGTGAATATATTACAATCATTCGCAAAAGAAATTATACTTGCATACTTACTTTAGGGTTGATATTACAACAAAATAGGTCTTTAACGAGGTGAAATTTAGTCACTAAAAGTATAAATCCAGTCATTATTAGTTAATAATGGCCAGTATAAATCCCATTGACAGTGATCATTAAAAGCTCCGCTGTTGAAAGTTAACGACCGAATTAAATCCTATCGTTAAAAAGCTTTAACGACGACAAAAATCTGGTCGTTATACCTATCTTCAGCAACCTAATTTCCTTTCACTAATTGATATTCTAGTTATTAAAAAAAAGGGGCAAGCTTGGTGCACTTCCGGGGAAGTCTAGACTCCTCCTCCTCAAATGAAAAGTCTGGACTCAACACCACCGAATTAAATAAAAGTATTTGAGACTCGTCCGGCACATATTTCCGAAGCATGGAGACATGAAACACAGGATATACAGATGATAATCTAGGTGACAAGGCTAGTCTATAGGCCACCTCTCGAACTCTCTCCAAAATCTCAAATAGGCCAATGGATCGAGGCCTAAGCTTCCCCTTCTTATCGAACCGCATAACACCCTTCATAGGTGACACTCTAAGCAAAACATGATCGCCTACCATAAACTCTAGGGCTCGAATCCTCCTATCTAAATAACTTTTATGTCGACTCTGAGCGGTCAACAACCTACCTTGAATCATATCGACCTGTTCCATATCATCCCTAAGAAAATCTGCATATAATGAGTCCATCTCAGCGGAATAAAACCAACCAATGATCTACACCATCTACCATAAAAAGCTTCTAATGGAGCCATCTGAATACTGGAGTGATAACTTTTATTAAAGGAAAACTCTGCTAAGGGCAAGTGCTTGTCCCAACGGGAACCAAAATCGATCACAGATGCTCGAAGCATATCACCCAACACCTGAATCGTCCTCTCAGACTGTCCATCTGTCTAAGGATGAAAGGATGAACTCATATCCAACCGATTACTTAGCCGATGCTGCAAGGCCTTCCAAATATATGAAGTGAAGAGTGAACTACGGTCAGAAATGATTGAAATAGGCACACCATGCAGTCGAACTATCTGACCAATGAAAAGCTCGTCTAACTTCTCTGATGTATACTTAACCTTGACAGGAATGAAATGCGCAGACTTAGTCAATCGATCCACAGCTACCCAGATAGAGTCATAACCACCCACAGTAGTGCGCAAACCCACTAAAATATCCATGGTGATACGCTTCCACTTCCATATGGGAATGGGCATCCTCTGAAACATGCCGCCAGGCTATTGGTGCTCACACTTAACCTGTTGACAAGTTAAACACTTGAACATTAAATTTGAGATGTCCTTTTTCAAGCCACACCACTAGTAGTGCTGACTAAGGTCAAGATACATCTTCGCCACTGCTGGATGAATAGAATAACGAGCACAAAGAGCCTCATCAAGAATCAATCTAATCAAGTCACCCACCTTAATTAGGCACAAATATTCGACCCTCAATCCTCAAAACACCATCAGAATCAAGCATCGCTTCCGCAACTTCTCCTCTAGCCACATTGTCTCTGATGAGACACAACTTTTCATCTTCAAACTGGCGCTCTTGAATCTGGTCAATCATTGAAAAACGAGCCTCAATGAAAGCAAGTACACTACCCTAATCAGAAAGCTACAACCAGACTAGGCCATTAGCTAGACACTTAACATCCTTGGCCAAAGGTCGCTCCTCAACTCGAACAGCAGCTAGATTCCCCATGCTAGAAGTCTTTCCACTCAAGGCATCGACCACCATATTAGCCTTCCCTAGATAATATAAGACTGTCAAATCATTGTCTTTTAGCAACTCAATCCACCAACGCTGCCTTAAATTCAGATCTTTTTGACTGAAAATATATTGAAGGCTCCTATGATCAGTGAAGACCTCACAATGTACACCATATAAGTAATGACGCCACAACTTAAACACAAAAACCACAGCCGCTAACTATAAGTCATGGGTAGGGTAGTTCTTCTCATGAACCTTCAACTATCTAAAAGCATAGGCAATCACTTTCTCCTTTTGCATCACCACACTACCTAATCCAACCCTAGAAGCATCATAATACACCGTAAAGTCCACACCTGCCTCATGTAGTGTCAAAATGGGAGCTGAAGTCAACAAAGACTTGAGCTTTTGGATGCTCGCCTCATACTCATCGGACCAATGAAAGTTTACATTCTTTTGAGTTGATCTAGTCAATGGGGCTGCAATGGAAGAAAAACCCTTAATAAACCATCGATAATACCCAGCTAACCCCACAAATCTACAAATCTCGGTAGCTGAAGTAGGTCGTATCCAACCTTTAACTGCCACAACCTTAGCCGGGTCTACTCTAGTCCCCTCCTTAGACACCACATGCCCTAAGAATATCACCGAATCAAGCCAAAACTTACTTTTGGAAAATTTTGCATATAATTTTTCCTCCCTCAACCTCTGTAGTACTATCCTCAAGTGATGAACATGATCAACCTCAGTCTTGGAATATACCAATATGTCATCAATGAATACTATTAGAAAAGAATCTAAGTACGGACGAAACACCCTATTCATTAACTCTATTAACGCTGCGGGGGCGTTAGTGAATCCAAATGACATCACCAAAAATTCATAGTGTCCATAGCAGGTTTGAAAAGCTATCTTAGGGATATTTGATGCTCTAAACCTCAGCTGGTGATAACTAGACCTCAAGTCAATCTTTGAAAACAAGGCCGCTCTGTGTAGCTGATCAAACAAGTCACCAATATGAGGAAAATGGTACTTGTTCTTGCCAGTCAACTTGTTCAATTGCCTGTAATCAATAGACATTCTCATAGACCCATCTTTATTTTTCAAAAATAAG